>PVJA010055247.1:0-11242 GCA_004027025.1 Myocastor coypus | reverse complement strand
ATGGCTCAGTGGTCTAAAGTGCCTGCTTAGGAAAGCTTGGGCAGCTGCAGGGACCACGGTTTGATCCCCAGCACCACATGCTGCGCCAGCCCAGCCCTCAGGGCAGGCTGAGCCAGCCATGAAAATAAATAAAAGTTCTGAAACAAGAAAAAACAAATAAAATAAAATTTAAAAAAATGTACTTGCGGGGGCTGGGGAGATAGCTCTGAGACACAAGTGCCTGACTGGAAAGTGCAAGGTCATGAGTCTGAACCCCGGTCCCGCAAAAAAAAAAAAAAAAAAAAGTACTTGGTATAGCATCTCAGTACCCAGCTTGGACTCCTAGCGATCATCTGTTTTCAGGCCTCTCCAGCGCTGAGATTACAGCTGTGCACTACCATGCCCAGACTTGGCAGGGTTAGTATGCCCCAGGACCAGGGCCAGCATGGCATACAGGAACGGGGATCGAACCCTGGTCCCTGCACTTGCCAAAGCATACATTTAATCCACTGAGCTATCCGACCAGCCCTTGCATTGCTCTATTATATGTCAAATTGAGTCACTTGAGTTTTCTGTGAAATACATGGGCCAAATGGACAAAAAAGTACATTGGAAGGGACTTTTAGAAGCCTGATCGCATCCACTTATAAATCTGCCATTATGGTTTGAGGATTCAGCTGACCTGGTTAACATAAGCTGGGTGGCTGAGAGGTCCTGTGACAGGCCATCTGGAGACCTTGGGTGCCAGCAGCACAGCTCAGTACAAGTGTAAAGGAACCAAGGAGGCCAGCAGTGTCAATCTTCAGCTTAAGACTGACTCTTGGAACCCTGGAAGGAGTGGTTTGCCCTTGAGTCCAAAGACCAGCCAGCCTGCAGCAGCGAAGTCCAAGGCAGCAGGAAACAGAACTCGCCAACTGGAGGCGGATCGCTTGCCTTATATGCCTGTTTTTCTGGGTCTCCAGGTTACTAGATAGCGTCAACCTTTAGTCTTCCCCACTTGATTCACTCGGGTTTACGCAGTAGTCTCTGAAAACACCCTCTCAGACACACCCCAGTAATGCCTTATTATGTTCTAGCTTACTAGGTTCCTTCTTCTTGTTTCTCTACTGGGGATTGAAGATTGAACCCAGGATCACTGCATCGAGCCATATACTGGCTTGAACATTGTTTGAGACGGGGTCTCCCTAAATCGCTAAATTGTCCAAGCTGGGTTTGAGTTTACAGTCCCCCTGCCTCAGCCTCCTGAGTGCTGCAATGAAGGGCATTCATCCGTCACTATGCCAGATGCTCCTTTTACCAACAAGATGCGACTATACCACATACAACCAAAAAACACGGTACTCTCAGGGCGAGCTGATGTGTGCCTGCAGTCTTAGCAACTCAGTAGGACCACCAGATCCTTTGAGCCCAGTTCTAGACCCTCCTGACTCAAAAGATAATATTGTAAGACTCTGGGATGCTGAGGCAGGAAGATCATCAGTTTAAGCCCAGCCTGAGAAATCTAGCAATTTAGGGAGACCCCATCTCAAAGCAAAAAATAAGAATTGGGCCAAAGGCTGGGTGTGGTGGTGCACACCTGTAATCCCAGCACTCGGGAGGCTGAGGCAGGAGGATCGGTGAGAGTTCAAGACCAGCCTGGGCTACCAAATTGAGCTCAAGGCCAGCTTGAACTGCATAGTAAGACCTTGTCTCCAAAAAAAAAAAAAAAAAAAAAAAAAAAAAAAAAAAAAAAAAAAAAAAAAAAAAAAAAAAAAAAAAAAAAAAAAAAAAAAAAAAAAAAAAAAAAAAAAAAAAAATTGGGCCAAGGATACATAGCTCTTTGCTTCTTTGCTTTGTTTCAATCCCCAAAGCTGCAAGCAAACTAAAGACATTAATCCCTTCCCAGAATTTGTGTTTCTACTTTTTCAACTGGAATTGTAGTTTTGGGAATTCCTCCTGCCAAGATTTTGTTTTCTTTGTCAAGATCTCAATAACTATGATCTTACTCTTTCAGAATTTTTGATATTACAGGTTTTTCCTTAATCTAGGATTTAAAAAGAAAAAATTTATTTTGGGGGGGGTCTTACTTTGTAGCCCATGGTGGCCTCAAACTCAGGGTGATCCTCCTGCTTCAACCTCCCCACACTGCCTCTGATTTCAAGTGTCAGCCCTTTATCACAAGTTCCTGGCTTAGCACTAAGGTGCTAATACATTAAAATACAGAAACGCATGCCTCTAATCCCAGCACTTTTGAGGCTGAGGCAGGAGGATCAGCCTGGTCTACAAAAGCGAGCTCAAGGACAGCCTGAACTACATAGTGAGACCCTGTCTCAAAAAGACAAAAAAATAAAATACAGAAAACATGCCTATCCCTCGCCATCCCTGCCAGGGGTACCAAGCACACCCCCACAAAAGCAAGCCTGCTTGAATACAGATTCTAGTATCATGCTGGGGTGGTGCCTGTTCCCCCAGATTACAGCCCAGTCAGGGGTCCAATTCTTCAGCCTCTCCTTGGGGTTGTCCTCTGCAGTGCTGAGGACCTGCCCTAGAATTTCTGGCTGACTCTTTGAGTCAGTCTCTTTGTCTCTGCCTGCTTCACCGACTGCAGTCTTTTGTTCCGGGGTCTCTGGGCCCTTTTCCCTCCCGGTTCCCCGGTCCCCCCTCGCTGGTGTTCCTTATTGCTCCTGGCACTCCGCTACAAAGACTTCGTATCTATCTCCTATGTTTTTTCTTTTGTTTTGTTTTTCGGTACCGGGAATTGAACTCCAGACAAGCACTTATTCGAGCTATCTCCCCGGCCCTCTGTCTCATATATGTTCACACTTTTCTGTCTCAGGCAGCGAATTATCCGTTCCTGTCCTTTTGGTCAGCCGCTGTCCCTCCGTCTTGTTGTCCGCGTGTCCTCTCAGCCTTGGGGTACTTTCGTGAACACCACTGGAGTCTCTGGCTGGGGATCGCAGTTGCTCTCGCAAGTCCCGCTCCATCTACCCGCCTGTCCCCTGAAGCTTTTACCTGGCGTCTTCTGGCAGCCTCTGCTCTCGCCAGGGTCTCTCCCCGGCCCAGCCCCCACCCTCACCCCCGCCCCGGGCCTCGGATCCACAGACCAGCTGGGCTTTGTTTCCCTATCTCGGCGCCCCGCCCCGTCTGGGGTCCCCGCCGCCCTTTGTCTGCCTGGGTCTCTCTCTCTCTCCCCTGTCCCTTTCGCTGATCCTTCTAGATCGCTCTTTCTTTGTCTCTCCGGGCCGCGGCCAGCCAGTCCTGGAAGCCTGCGCCGGCGGCCTGCTACATCGCAACCATTAGGAGGAATCCCGGCTTTTGCCGCCCGGCTGCCGCCCAGGAAGCACACGGTTAATACCACCGAGTTCGCGCCGCGCGTCTGCGCCTCAGAGCTGACCTCCTGGAGGCGCGCGGCCGCCAGCCGGTCACCGAGCTCCCGCGGCGGCCGGCGCACAGGCGCTGGTCCTCCCAAATCCTAGAGCGGCCCGGCGCCGCGCTTCCGCTTCCCGTCCCCGCCCCCCGCTGCCCCCCGGACGCCTGGGGCCGAGCTCCCCCCCCCGCCCCCCGACTTGGCGGGGAGCCCGCACTCTGGAGCTGCCGGTGTCTCGGACACCGCGCCCCGCTGAGAAACTCCAGAGAGTGCCGGAGCCGTAGCGCCGGGCCCGCGAGGTGAGCGGGGCCGGCTGCGCGCGGCGAGCAACGGCAGCAGGTGCAGCCGCGGCCGGCGGGGCTCCCAGGGCTGTGTGACCGCAGGTTATGTGTCTGTCCCCTTGCTCAGGGCAGCGTGCAGGCGATGGAGCGCGCCGTAGAGCCGTGGGGCTCAGATCTCCGCGGGCGGGAGCAGAGGGAGCCGTTGAGAGGCGCCCGTTCAGGTGAGGGCCGCGCGACCAGGGCAGGTAATGGCTGGGCGGGGACGCGCCTGGTGGGCTCTGGCTGCTGGAAGCCCAGCTAAAGGGCGACCGGACGTACGCCGTGCCTAGGCGGGGGGGCGGGGGGTGGTAACAGCGACGTCTGCTAGCACCTACGGTGCGCCGGGCAGCGAGGGGCACCTTCGCAAGAACTCTCCTCCCTCCCCCAGCCTGTACCATTCTCAGCGCCTCTGTCCTACTTAAGGCCTTATTGTGCCTCCCAGCAAAGCGATCGTTAAAACCTCACCTCTGCCCTTTTCTTCCCAGTGATGATTCTGCAGCCAGATGGATCCAAGCCCAGATCTAATTTCGTCTCCTCAAAACCTACCCTACTTCCCGTGTAACTAATTAAAGCTTTACTTTTATCAAGCCGGGTGCAGGCCAGTAATACCAGCATCCTGGGAAGCTGAGGCAGTAGAATGTTAAGATTGAACCCAGCCTGGACAACATTAGGGACTTAGCAAGACCTCGTCTCCAAATTAAAAAAAAAAAAAAAAAATTAAATAAATTAAAAGTGTTAGGAATTGACTTAGTTACTCTTTTCTCATTGCTGGGACAAATACCCAACACCCAAAATGAAGGAAGGAAAAGTTTATTCAGTTTACAGTTACTGAAGGTTGCAGTTCATATTCAGCTGGCTCCAAGGCTGAGTGGAACAGGGTAGAGAGCATCCAATTCATGGTGGCAGGACAGCAACAAAATGGTGACAGAAGCAACCAACCAACCAGGGCAACAGAGAGCAACAGAGTCTGTCTCTGTCTCTCTTTTATGTTACATTCAGGCTCTCTGCCTCAGCCTATTCACCTCAGGCCACACCCATAATCCCATCAGTACACATAATCCCAGTGGATCATGAGTCAAGTCTCAAACTCTAGAAGTCCCCACCCGGTGATTGCGTCAGGCTTTGGGGGGACAACTAGACACAAACCATAACAGGAACGTAGTTCAGTGTGAAGAACCTGGGTTCCATCTTTAGTATAGGAAACAAAATGAAACAAACCCTGTTTTACTTAGCTCACTACTCAGTCCAAAGTTTGGGTGCCTCAACTAATTGTGACATCCTTTTCTACCTTTATTGTTTATTCCTCTCAGTGTTCTTTGCTCTGCTTCAAAATTCTGTCTTATCTCATTTCCTATGTCTTGTGACACGCCACAGTTCTGAAATCCACAGTTGCAATTATTAATACTTTATTGTATCTCTAGACATCTTGAGGGGTGGATGTCAGTACGCACAGGATGACTGAAATACAGAATTGGCTAGTAGAATAAGATCCAGTGGAAAGAGCAAATACTAGGTTTTCTAATACAAGCAGTATAATAATGCAGGTAGTCTATGTTTGGGTATCAAGTCCAGCATGCTGGCACATGCCTGTAATCCCAGCACTCAGGAGGGTTGTTTTGAGTTAAAGACCAGCCCAGGCTATAATCTGAGCTCAAGGCTAGCCTGAACTGCATAGCAAGATCCTGTCTCAACATAACCTAAGAAACAAGTACACGCCAAAAGAAAGTGGTAAAGGCTGAGCCACAGCTTAAGCTCTATAATTCCATCTTCTTTCTCCAGGTCTAGGAAGTGGGAATGTGGAGATTTCTCAGCCAAGTGAATTTCAGCGTACCCCAAAGGACAAGGATGAGTTCAAAGAAGAGGAAGACCTAGCCCCGGTCCATGAAGTAAAAAATAATTCTCTCAAGCCTGAAGGCATGCAGACCTGGGACGATTTATGGGTCCAGCAAGCGGGCCTAGCAAAGTCCCAGCCTCGGGACCGAGGCCCTCCAAGTCGGGTTGTGGGAGAGCCTTGCTGGAGCCAGGCTAGTACTGATCGGACTGCAGTGTGTGGTGAGTGTGGCAAGAGCTTCCGACAGATGTCAGACCTAGTGAAACACCAGCGGACCCACACAGGGGAGAAGCCCTACAAGTGTGGGGTTTGTGGCAAGGGCTTCGGGGATAGCTCGGCTCGCATCAAACACCAGCGAACTCACAGTGGTGAAAAGCCCTACAGAGCCCGGCCCCCAGCCCAAGGCCCTCCAAAGATTCCTCGACCCCGGATCCCTGCTGGTGAACGCCCCACTATCTGTGGCGAATGTGGCAAGAGCTTTCGGCAGAGTTCCGACCTGGTGAAGCACCAGCGTACACACACCGGCGAGAAGCCCTACAAATGTGGCATCTGTGGCAAGGGCTTTGGTGACAGCTCCGCCCGAATAAAGCACCAGCGGACACACCGAGGGGAGCAGGCCCCCCGGCCGGTGGTGCCCCGCAGGCAGTCATCTCGGGCAGCCACTGCAACTGTACAGGGACCCAAGGCCCAGGACAAGCCCTACATCTGCACTGACTGCGGCAAAAGGTTTGTGCTCAGCTGCAGCCTTCTGAGCCACCAGCGCAGTCACCTAGGGCCCAAGCCCTTTGGCTGCGATGTATGCGGAAAGGAGTTTGCCCGGGGCTCTGACCTGGTGAAGCACCTGCGGGTGCACACCGGGGAGAAGCCCTATCTGTGTCCCGAGTGCGGCAAGGGCTTTGCCGACAGCTCTGCCAGGGTCAAGCACCTCCGCACCCACAGCGGTGAGCGGCCCCATGCCTGCCCCGAGTGTGACCGTACCTTCAGCCTCAGCTCCACTCTCCTCCGCCACCGGCTCACGCATGTGCAGCCCCAGGCCCTCGGCTTCCCCAGCCACCCTGTAGTCCCCCTCATGCCCAGCCCGCCTCCACCTCCTCTTGTCACCAGCCCGCCACTGACTCCCCGAAGTCCTTCACGCTCAGGTGAGGGGCCTTTCGGCTTACCCGGCTTGGAGCTAGAACCTGGGGGCCCACAGGCTGGCGAGCCACCCCCACCGCTGCCAGTGGGTGACAAGCCCCACAAGTGTCCCGAGTGTGGCAAGGCCTTCCGCCGAAGCTCTGACCTCGTAAAACACCACCGGGTGCACACGGGGGAGAAACCCTACCTCTGTCCTGAGTGTGGCAAGGGCTTTGCTGACAGCTCAGCACGGGTGAAGCACCTGCGCACACACCGAGGGGAGCGCGCTCGGCCTCTGCCACCATCCACTCTCCTGCGGCTGCATAACCCCCCAGGTACAGCATCCACGGCCCCTCGGCCTGTAGCCCATGCCCAGCCCTCGGGACCCAGCCAGCCCCATGTGTGTGGCTTTTGTGGGAAGGAGTTTCCTCGGAGCTCAGATCTGGTCAAGCATAGGCGCACGCACACTGGGGAGAAGCCATACAAGTGTGCAGAGTGTGGCAAGGGTTTTGGTGACAGTTCTGCCCGAATCAAGCACCAACGTGGGCACCTGGTCCTGAGGCCCTTTGGCATAGGGGATGGTCAGGCAAGGCTCCTCAAGGAAGAGCCACCAGCTGGACTGGAATGATGGCTTCCAGGAGGGTGGCGGCCCAGGAGACCAAAGGGAGGTCTGCTGCCAAAGCAGAGAAGAAAGGGTGAGGGAAGTGATGGGGGGGAGGAGGAGGGGAAAATGGGCAGAGCCAGTAGATAGGAAGAGCCTGGAGAGGAGAATCCAGTCACTCAGGAAACCATCCTGGCTAGGTATGAGTACCTGGCTGGTATGGACTGAAGCCTCCAGCTTCTAGAGCACTGCCTGGCACACAGTAGATACTTGTTGAAAACAGTAACTGGCCTTAGCCTGAGGACCCTTAAGACTCAGTTCCTGCTGCCTCTATTCTATTCGGAATTGACCCCTTGATGAGGTAGAGTGGCTCACACCTGTAAACCTAGCTACTCAGGTGTGAGGCAAGAATATATTAGGTCAGCCTGGGCAATTTAAGGGAAGCCCTGTGTTGGGGCTGGGTGTAGTGCAATGTTCTCTGGGTTCAATCCTCAGTACCAAGACAAACAAAATCCACCTTCCAACTTTGCCCCAGAGACCAGGCTTTGACCTGAGAGCTACAACAATGGGCTTTTGTGGAATTTCGGACATTGAGGTGAGGAAGGGGGGCATCTTGAGCATCCTGCCAGGGGAACTATAGTCGACTTGCTGAGCTCCATCCACAGGAGGAATCTCTGCCGGGAAGAGCTGGCACTGGAATGATGGCTTCCAGGAGGGTGGCGGCCCAGGAGACCAAAGGGAGGTCTGCTGCCAAAGCAGAGAAGAAAGGGTGAGGGAAGTGATGGGGGGCAGGAGGCCTATATGCTCTTGAAGACCCCAACCCACCCTGACACCTGGTCACTGGCAGAATAGACAGCCGGAGGAACGCTGGTAACATTGTCTAGACGCCGCACCAGGTGCTGCTGGCTGTGGGCAGTGACAAGATGTATAGGCGAGTGCAGGACTAGAAGAGGCCAGGGAAGCTCTGAGGCCAGGCATCTGTGTGTCTCCTTACTAATAAACTATTTCTTGTCTGAGGTTTGAATTCTGTGAGGGTGTGTGTATGTGGACATCCATCTACATGCCGAACCAGGATTGGAGGTGGTGTAGAGGGCTCGCCATAGGCACAGCCCTCAGGTCATCTCACCCTGTGGATCCCTTCCTGTCTTTAACCCATTAATTAGAGCAGCCGTCTGTCTTGGCATGGCTAGCCACTTTATGGCTCCAACATCTGTTTTTCAGACTGTCACCAGGTCCCTAAACTGACATCTGAAGTTGGGCTTCCTACAGGTGCTATGAATGGAATAGGTCAGAGCTCCTCACTTGAAAACTGGGCTAGGTTCTGGAGGGAGGGGCGGGCAGGGAAGCATGCCTGAGCATTCCTGAGCAGACCAGATGGTGCCCACTTGCCTGGCAGGCATGCCCAATGCCCATATCCTGCCACACTGTTTCCCAGCCTGCATCAACAAAAAAGTCTGGCTCTCCAGCCCAAGGGGAGGCCACCTGCATCCCCAGTGCCTGTGTCCTGGGAGCGGGACTTCCCAGCCCAGTTTGTTCCGAGGACAGTGCCAATAGGAAGAGATGAGAGGACCCAGCCTCATCAGTCAGGGACAAACAATATAGACCCCAATCACTGCTCTCAACTTCCCCAGTCCCGGGGTCTTAGTGGCACGGGTATAGTGTAGCACAGTGCTTCACGCCAGCCAGCCCAGAGCTTCCCTGAAAACCAGTGACCGCTTACTGAGGGCGCTGCCTGGAACTCCTCCCTCCCGTGCCACGCTGAGCTCCTACTGGAAGGCTCAGACCCCTGCCCACAGGTCTAGGCTTCCTGCTTCCTGTCGAAAGCACACAGACATGCGTGGGTCCCAGTGATGTCGCAGGGGACTTTTGGAAGATCTTTCTTGTGTGTTTTCCTGACAGTTTGGCCTTCAAGCCAGATTGCAGTGAATTTTGGAGATACCCCTGCCCCCCCTAAAAACCTTGCCACATCTACCCAAGCGCCCAAGGCAAAGGGCAACTCAGTGAGCATGCAAGCATTCTACTTAGGTAGTTTTAACTCCGTGTTTCTTGAATTTTGTTTCTTAACTAGGGATACTGTTCAGTGGTAGATCACATACTTAGCACATAAGATTTGTGGTTTCCATCTCGTACACACACACACACACACACACACACACACACACCAAGTTCTGATGCTAAGGCAGCTTTTTTTGTTTTTTTTGAGGTGGGGCAGGAGATACGAGGAATGGAACTCGGGACCCTGCGCTTTCTCACCATGTACCCTGGCCTTTAACTATTGGCCAGACTGGTCTTGAACTAATGATTATACAATGGTCCCTTACCTATCATGGATATTGTGTTCCAGACCCCCCCCACTTGACCCCATGATAACTGAAAATCACGAAGTAGTGACATATTTTAGTATTTATATATATTTAAGGCTTTATTCCTGGGGGCCAGGGAGATAGCTCCATGGCACAAGTGCCTGCCTGGCAAGTGCAAGGTCGTGAGTTTGAACCCTGGTCCCACAAAAAAAATAAATAAAAAAAATAAACCATTCCCAGCCGGGCGCGGTGGTGCATGCCTGTAATCCCAGCACTTAGGAGACTGAGGCAGGAGGATCAGTGCGAGTTCGAGACCAGCCTGGGTTACAAAAGTGAATTAAAGGCTAGCCTAAACTGCATAGCGAGACCCTGTCTCAAAAAGGCCAAAAAAAAAACACAACCCATTCCCTCATGTTAAAAAACACTTCTAGCTGGGTGTGGTGGTGCACGCCTGTAATCCCAGCACTCCGGAGGCTGAGGCAGGAGGATTGGTGAGAGTTTGAGACCAGCCTGGGCTACAAAACTGAGCTCAAGGCCAGCCTGAACTGTACAGCGAAACCCTGTCTCAAAAAGACAAAAAAGCCGGGCGTGGTGGTGCACGCCTGTAATCCCAGCACTTGGGAGGCTGAGGCAGGAGGAGGATCGATGCGAGTTCGAGACCAGCCTGGGCTATAAAAGTGAGCTGAAGGCCAGCCTCAACTGCATAGCGAGACCCTGTCTCCAAAAGACACAAAAAAAAAAAAAAAAAAAAAAAAAAAAAAAAAAAAAAAAAAAAAAAAAAAAAAAAAAAAAAAAAAAAAAAAAAAAAAAAAACACTTCTAGGGGCCAGTGAGATAGCTCAGTGGTCTAAACTGCCTGCTTAGGTAAGCTTAGTCAACTGCAGGGACTGTGGTTCCATCCCAGGCAGCACATGCTGTGCCAGCCTCACTCCCAGGGCAGGCTGAGCCAGTCATAATATAAATAAAGTTTACGGGGCCCAGCAGGATGGCAAGTGCCTGCTTAGGAAAGCTTAAGCAGCTGCAGCGACCACGGTTCAATCCCCAAGGCCACATGCGGCGCCAGCCCTGCCCTCGGCAGGCTGAGCCGGCCACAAAAATAAATAAATAAACAAACAAAAATTCTCAAACAAGCCAGGCGTGGTGGCTCATGCCTGTAATCCCAGCACTCGGGAGGCTGAGGCAGGAGGATCAGTGCAAGTGAGACCCTGTCTCAAAAAGACACACACACACACACACACACACACACACAAGTTCTGAAACAAGAAAAAATAAAAAAAGTTTTAAAAAGCAAAACAAGCTGGGCGCACACCTGTAATCCCAGCACTCGGGAGGCTGAGGCAGGAGGATCGGTGCGAGTTCAAGACCAGCCTGGGCTACCAAAGGGAGCTCAAGGCCAGCCTGAACTGCATAGTGAGACCCTGTCTCAAAAAAGACAAAAAATAAAAAATAAAAAGCAAAACAAAACACTTCTAATATTCCTAGCCTTTTTCTAAACTCATTAAGCTAGTAATTTTAACAACAGATATATACTGTGCAGTACTACAAAATCCCACAATATAGTGAAAGAATAATTTAGATTAATATTTTTTTGAAATCACGTGAAACACTGAGTCTGAAAGTCGAACTTGCAAAATAGCCAGCGACTGCTTTACTCCCACCTCAGCCTCAGGAGTGGTGGAATTAGGAGAGTTCACCACCCTCCTCAGCTTTGGGCAAGGAGAGGGGGAACCCTGTTCTGTTAGTCAATCAG
>PVJA010055246.1:0-11253 GCA_004027025.1 Myocastor coypus | reverse complement strand
TTTTTTTTTCTTGTTTCAGAACCTTTGTTTGTTTATTCACTCATTTTTATGGCCGGCTCAACCCACCCTGAGGGCAGGGCTGGCGCAGCATGTGGTGCCGGGGATTGAACCACGGTCCCTGAAGCCGCCCAAGCTTCCCCAAGCAGGTGCTTTAGACCACTGAGCCAAAGTATCTTTTTGAGGAAAAGCAATACCAGAAGGGTGCTCATCTTGTGCAGAATATAGTAAAGGCAGAAACTTCCATTTCGCCATCATAAAACAAGGTACCTGTCTATAGAAAATTCTAGAACTATCCAAGCCAGTATACTTTCAGACAAACTAAAATAACTGGAACTAAAACAGTGATTCTAAAAGATTGGTAGGGCTTGAGGATTTAGGGACAAACCGATGCAAGCACACAAAATAAACACTGAGTGTTCTAGTGTAGACCTTTAGTGTCCCCAAGTCTTTCTGGGTGTGCAGTTGGCTGGGTCTGGGGGTGCTGAGCTCAGCAGTGGGCTCCTCCATGGATGCATCCTGGCTGATGTGCATTTAGCAGGGCCCTGCTGGGCGTGGTCAGCTGGCCCGACCTGGAAGGGTGCATTCTTGCCCCTGGGCCTCCCCTTCTCTCGGCTCCAGAGCAGCCCTGCGTTCCTCCGTCAGGCCCCTTTGCAGTCCAGTGTGTGCCACGCAGCCAGTTTACCGCAGACTGAAAATGTGGACTCAGATACATCGCTCGCTTTTTGAGGCAGGGATGTGTGACTCTTTCCCAGCAGTGCAAAGTGACTGACATGCTCATGCTGTGGATAGAGAGCTGCTTGTATCAATTTCATTTACAAAGAGAAATTGAATCTCATTTGAAAGATAGAAATCATTACTAGTTTAATAAAGAGAAATGAAATTCAGATATATATTCTTTAATACATACATAACATACACACATACACACACTTAATGGAAGACAGGTTTTTAAAACTGAAGAACTCAAAAGGACTTAAAACATGTATTCAGCGAAATAAACTCATGTAGTAACATGATATTAGACAAAGCTACTTATAAGATGTGAAATGTTAATTGAGAGGGGGATATTTAAAGATGGTAAGTGAGATCAACAGAGAAACACAACAATCCTAAGTGCCTATGTTCCTGCAAAGTTTCTAACTAACTCATAATAAACTGACATTAGCCAAATGTGTTGGTGCATGCCTGTGTACCCAGCGCTCCAGAGGCAGAGGGGTAGGATTGCCATGAGTTTGAGGCCAGTGTAGGCTACACAGTGAGTTCATGAAGAGCCTAAATTATAGGGCAAGACTCTGTCCCAAAAGAAAGAGGAGAAGGAGGAGGAGGAGAAGGAGGAGGAGGAGGAGATGAGGAGGAATTGATAGCATTAAAAAGAGAAACAGTAAATCATTCTTTTATTGGGAGAGTTTAGCACTCTTCACAGTTCAGTTCCTTATTAGCTATTACAGGGAAGATTTCAACTGAAAAGTAAACTAAGTCGACAAAGCTCACAGTGGAAGTCTTTTCAGTGTCCTGTGGTCGTGTCTAGATGGCCTTCTAAAGCCTCATGCAGATGGCCTTCTAAAGCCTCATGCAATCATTGACTTCTTCAGAGGTGGCTGAGTCTAGTGAGTGTGGTGCTGACTGCCCTGGTACCGTTCTGTCTAGGCTGAGGGGTGTGGGTGCTACACCCACCCTAGGAGCGGTAACCTATGGAGAAGAAAAGGCACAGAAAAAATCTCTCCTGGTCCATCATCTCCATTGTCACAACTGTCTGCCAGGCCATCCAAGTATGGACTGAAACTTCTACAAGCTGTTAGCCCAATAAACCTTCCCCCCTCAGCTTGGAAGTTGGGTGTTTCATCTCAGCGGTGAGAAGATTATCCAAGATGGCGCACATAGACGTTCGCCTAGTCAGTGACGTGGTGAACCGTAAAGCAAAGGCCACTCCGCTTGCCAGGATGCAAGACCACGGCCTGTCCTCCCAGAGCAGGAGGCAGAAGCCAACAATTAGTAACAAGGGACGATAACAAGGGCATTAACTCTTTGGGAATTAAAGGTATTCTTCTAACTAACCGATGTGCAAATGGAAAAACCATAGTGGTCAAGTAGAAAGAAAATATTTGAACTGGAACACACTGAATGTGCAAGTCTATCAAAACTTTTGGATGTTCTAAGCTGGCACCAAGAAACCGATAGCTTCAGATGCGTGTGTTGGCAAGGAAGAAGCAAAATGAATGATGCATGAGAGCAACTCAAGAGGCTAAAAGAATATAGATGACTAAATTAAAGCTACGCGCAGAAGCTAAGAAGAAAGAGAACCAGTGCAAAAGGCAGTCTAAAGAAACCTCTCTAAAGTGATTAATAAAATCAACAATTCATAAGGGAGTTTTTTTTTTAGAAAAGAACTCTATCAAATCAGCAGCATGAAAAATGAAAAGAGCGGTCAAGACAAAGCCCTTAGGCTTAGCAAGTATGGCCTAATAATAAAAAGATACTATCCACTAATTTATGCTGAATCTGACAGTTCAGTGGAACTGAACAAGCACCTCTAAATATTTTACCAAATTAAACTTCCTAAATTAGTCTTGTGTCTGTGTGTCCGTCGGTCCATCCATCCATCTGTCCATCTATCCATCCATCCACCCACCCACCCATCTATCTATCTATCTATCTATCTATCTATCTATCTATCTATCTATCTATCTATCTATCCATCCATCCATCTAGAGACAAGATCTCATTATGTACAGGTTAGTCTTGAACTCACTCCTTCCTCAGCCTCCTGAGTGCCGGTGTCACTGGTAGGCACCCCCACACCAGGTTCCTGCATCTGTTATTCTAAGTGAACACATGATGTTTGAGTCATCACAGAAAATGCTATGGCCCTCACTTCTGGGTTCCTCTGCTTGCTTTAGGGGACGATATTAAGTCTATTCACACTGTTCCAGAAAAGTTAGAAGAGGAAAGCACACCGAAGCTTATTTCTGAGGCCAGGGTAATCATAACGCCAACAGTTGTCGAGGACATCACAGGAAAAGGAAACCAGAATTACTCTTCATCAGTACAGGTATCATAATTCCAAACAGAATACTAGAAAACTGAACTTCATCATCCAAAAATGACTATGTCATCATAACCAGGAGACCTTATTCAAGAATATAATAAGGCCAGTGTAATGTTGGCTATTAAACTATGCAAATTATCTTTTTTATCAAAATGGATAAAAATGATTGACTGATTGGATGTAGAAAAGCTTTGGAACAGACTTCATTTATCGCCCTGAGAATGGAGGAAATGACCGCTATTAATTAGGAAGAGTCTACAAAATGTAAGCACAGCACATGTGTTTCTTTCCTTTTTTCTTTTTCTCTTTTTTGAGACAGGGTCTTACCATGCCATTCAGGTTGGCCTTGAGCTCACTTTTGTAGCCCAGGCTGTTCTTGAACTCACACTGGTCCTCCTGCCTCAGCCTCCCAAGTGCTGGGCTTACAGGCGTGTGCCACCACACCTGGCTGGCACATGTATTTCTTAATGGTGACTGTTGAATGTTTCTCCTCTGAGATTCCCTGCCTCCTCCTTCTATTCAACTTTGTACCAGAGATCCCAGCCCGGTCAGTGATGGAGGAAAATAGAACTGAAATGTATAAGGATAGGAAAGGAAGACACAATCCTGTCGCTTATACAGTTGACTAGATTGAATCTAGGCAAAATTCAAAGCAACCTACAAACTATTGACAGTAATAAGTGAATTTTGGCAAGAGCACAGGATATAAGACTCATGCGTCAAACATGAGCATTGTTTCTTAAAGTCATAAAGTGAAAAGTGAGGAGTAAAATGCTAAACAAATGAGATTATTTTCACATATTTGGAATAAAAAGTTGTTTTAAATGGATCCAAATATGATAACAAAAGAAAATGCTGTTAATGTGCAATTCGCCCAAATAAAGCAATTTTTCTTGTTGAAATATCTCTACTGGGGAGAATAAAACGGCAGGCCACAGACTAGGGCCCAGCACTTGCAACAGAGCAGAAGGTTTTCAGTCAAGCCCTCCCATGAGAAAGAAAACTCCTTCTCTGTCTCTGTCTCCCTCTCTCCCTTTCTCTGTCTCTCTCTGTCTCTGTCTCTGTCTCTCTGTCTCTCTCTGTCTCTCTCTGTCTCTCTCTCTCTCTCTCTCTCTCTCTCACACACACACACACACACACACACACACACACACACTCTGTCTCCCTCTCTGGAGAGGACAGTGCCTAGGTATCCCCAGAGGGAGCCTTGGGAATTTCATTCTTCTATATTCTTTACAAACCAGTGAGTTAAGAAAAGTTGAGTAGCAGCAAACTGACTTCATGTTTTCTGTTTCATTTTCTGATCCCATAAAACTGACTGTGAAATCTGACATTTGGCTGAAGCACCCCAGGGCGGTGCTCCATCCCGGTGTTGTGTGGCTGGCATGACCTGAGGCCAAGTGTGTCCCGGGCACTTTGGTATCCCTCAAGCACCAGGTGTGGCTGGGACCAGGTAGGCAGTGTCCAGGATAAAGCATCCTGAGTCCCTGAGGATGCTCTGTCGCACTTCAGACCGGTACCTATTGTCCTTTCAGGCATGCGTATGTTCACGCCTCAGGTATAGATGGGCCACCTGCTTCATCCCTGGCTCCAAGTTCAGAGAGATGAGGACGTGGTAGCTTGCGAAGCTCCTGTGTCCCATCTAAATCCCCGGCGAGCACCTGCACCCCCAGCATGATACTCAGAGGACAATCTTGGGTCACTCTGCTGCCAGGTGAGTGGCATCAAAGTCAGCGCCGGGAGGTGTTGCATAGTTTTGCTTTCCCTCCCGCCTCTCTTTCTCTCTCCAGTAGCTCAGACTTCCTTTTGTTCTGCATCTTCCACTGGAACCTTGGCCAGAAAGTCAGAAGCACCTGCTCAGGATGAACCTTTGCTAGCAACAAGCAGTCCGCAGGGCCACACTGCAGGATGCAGGACAAGTGTGAGAGGAGAGCTGGAGCCTCTGAAGGAAGGGGACAGCTGGAGACTGGCTGTGCCAGGTGACACTCACCTGGAGGCTCAACTCTGGCCCTGGGTTGCAGATCTGCTCAAGAAGCGGCATGCACTTGGTTCTGAACCCTGCCTTCCTTCTCTGCATGTGTGTGAGCAAAGAAGGTGGCCTTGATCTCCACAGACTGGCCCCACACCTGAGCACATGGCACATGTTTTCTGTCACTCAAGAGAAATGGCCTATTGGGAGAGAAGCTAAGTGCAGCAGTTTACTCTGCATTGTTCAGAGGCATAAAAATTTGAACTTTACAGATGTTTGTTAAAATCTAATAGCCGCCTACAAAATTAAAATTGCAATTAAAAAGTTACACCAGCCGGAGTTCTGATTTTTAGGATACATAACAGTATGACTCTGTCCACTGGGGAAATCATCTTCATAGACACTGTACAAAGTCCCCCCAACTGCGGGAGCCTTGGCGTGAACGGATCACAGGGCACGCAGTGTCCTGTCAGCGTGGCAGAGCCAGGCGGTCCCCCTGGAGCCTGCAGCTAGGACACCATGGCAGAAGCTCAACCTGAGAAAGAGCAGGTTTGTTCCGGTTTCCCTGGGTTCCTGCCCCTGCACCCAGAGGCCTAGCCACCCAGGACCGCGTGACCCCCAGGCCAGGAAGAGCCACTAGGAGCCTAGGAGCCCAGGCTTATCACACCCTGCACCCTCAGAATAATCCCGAGGGCAGGCAACTGGACACTGCTCAGCCTCCTCTGCCTTTGAGAGGCAGGAAGTCAAAAGGATGACAGCTAGGTCAAGACCAATACCAGTACCAACACCCACAACTAATGTATTCATTATGGACCGAGAACATTGACTCATTTAAGAAAAGAGACAAACTCAATAGATAAACACCAGCCAGTCATCCCAAGGCTTCCAATCTTGTGCAAAATCAAAAGTACATGACCCTGGACACCATGAGACTTCCTCTAAAAACCTCCCATGCTTAACCCCCTCCCCCTCAGTGGAGGGCCATGTGAAGGAGGTACGCCTTGGGCCCAACTCCTGTCTATCTCCAGCTGTAGATTCCCCATTGCCCCAGAACTTTCAGAGGCCCAGTGCCTATTCCTACCAGGGCTGGGTACAGTCTCTCCGAGGGGTGGGTCTTTGCTTCTGTCACTTTCCATAAATCTTTCTCCTGCCGCTCCTTCTGAGTGCCTTGCTCATCTCTTTGCTTAGGACATCGAGAACCTACAAACAAGTCCCCTGAGACCTGGACCCAGTGACAGGCTCAGATGAGAGGGAACCAGGACCCTGCGGGAGCTAACAGCAGTGCCCACGGGAGTTGGGGCTCTCCCTTGACCCAGATTCACCAAGAGCTGCCCAGGAAGCACCACTCCTGGAGGTGCAGAAGGGGAGGTTCTCAATGCCATTCTGAGTTCCACCAAACGTCAGGTGTGGAGCCAACACAGGACTTGAGATTTCCACTGTCCGAGGCCCAAAGAGCTGTGAACAGGAGTTCAAAGCCAAGTATCTACATGAGTACTGAGAGCATCATGAGCCGCCATGACCCTAGGCAGTGACAAGCCCGGGTGTCTACCCACTGAACGTATGTCACATCCTGTGCTGTGAGAAAACGTCAGGCCAGAAAAAGGAGCACGGTTGAGACACAGGATGCTGAGCCAGACAAGCCACCCACAAAGGCCACGGGCTGTGTAACTCTGGGACTGGGGGCTCCTTCCGACAGAGAGCAGAGGGGTGCTCCTGGGAACTGGAGAAAGGAGAAGGGTGGAGAAGCTGCTTCAGGGGTGCAGGGCTTTACCTGGGGATGACGAAAAATGTTTGGAGACTTGGTAGCAGTGGAGGACATAGAGCATTGTGAACATGTTAAATGCCACAGAATTGCTTGCATTAAAAATACTAATTATGCTCCTGTTAAAATAGCATTAATTCCTAGGGTGTGTGTCTGAGAGGATAGAAGCAAGGAGGATGCCTCCTACCTCCCTGTCGTGCAGCAGCCCATGGTAGAGGCTGCTTTCTGAAGTCCTGGAGCTCAGGCCAACCTCAAGTCCTTGTCTAGCCAGGCTTCGAAGTCCACAGGGCAGCATGCTGGCCGCTTGGGGCCAGAGCCCAGCTTGCTGAGATGCAGAGCTCCTAAACTCAGGCAAACAGAGGCAGAAGTGGCTCTGAGAGGATTAACTGAGGGCTCCCGGATCCCAGACCCAGCGAGGAGCTACAGTGAGCAGAGCCCAACATGGCCACAGCTTGAGTAGGCGTGGCAGACCACGGCTTCTGGAGCCACAGGCCACACTGTGGCTGCTTCTGGCAGGGGCAGCTGGGTGTGCTGAGGAGGTGCTGACCTCATGCTGGGTTTGGGCAGGCATCCATCTTCCCAGAGAGGCACTGTGTGGGCACGGGAAGTGGGAAGACTCAGCCAGACCTGCCCTACTTGTGGCTTGGAACAGTGCTTCTACTTACCCTGCTTTAAGAACTGTGTGTGCCACTAGTATTTTTGGATGCTTCTCCTCATTTTTTTTTTTTTTTCCAGTCCTGGGAGTGAACTATAGCCTCTGATCTTTTTATTTTTTTATTTTATTTTATTATTTTATTTTATCTTATTTGTGTTTGAGACAAAGCCCCACCAAGTTGCTAGCTGCTAAGTTGCCCTGGCTGGCCTCAACCTTTGAGTTCTGCCTCAGCCTTCTACTTCCTGGAGTTACAGCTGTGAACCACTAGGTCTGGGCCCTATCACCATTTTTTCTTCTTCTTCTTCTTTTTTTTTTTGTGAGACCAGGGTTCGAACTCATGACCTTATACTTGCCAGGCAGGTACTTGTGGCACAGAGCTCTCTCCCTAGCCCCTTCTATCACCATTTTTTTTGTTTAAATTTTCACCCCCATTTGCTGCCCCAGTTAATGTAAATGGCTCTTGGTAGAGAGAAAATCTCAGGGAACCCCGGAACAAGGGTGCCGCCCCATTCCCACTGGTCTCTTTAATCCAGGGCCGCATCCCCCTCTGCCCCCTCCTCTGCCAGTGAGAGCCCTGGGCTGCCTGCTCATGACCCTCCCCACCAGGGACTATCCTGGATGCGTGCGGGGCACAAACTCTCCCGGGAGTCCCAGAGAGGGCCGCTGTACCATGAAGCGGCGAGCAGCTTGTCTTCCCTGTGCGGTCGCTGTGAGGATGCAGCTCTCATTACCTGCTACAGAGGTAATGACTGGCCACTGTGGTCAGGCCTCTGGTGGCCCTTTTGTCACTGCCACGCTAGGAGCGCACTTTCTGTCGGGGCTGGCTTCGCCTAATGTTATCATTTTAAAAGCTGTGAAAGAGAGGAGCCGGGCCTAGGGGTATACACAGTCCCATATGCCTGCAACAGAGAGACAAGTGTAATGCTAGCCTATTAGAGTGACACAGAAGATCACCGCGGCTCCTGACACAAGGCAGCTGGGGGGATTATGCGGGACAGGCTGTCACGCCATGAAATTTTCAGAAATCTGTTAACCCCAGCTCAGACCCAGTGAATATTTTATTGCCCAGCACGGAGGGGAAACATGTTTATTAACTATGGAAGATCCAGCTGAGAGGCCAGGCAGATGAGAAGTGCAGGGGTGAGGCCTGCCTGGGGCTCTGCAGGGATGAGCCAGGTGCTGTGGGGGCGGGGGGAGGAAGCCTCCCAACTAGGGCCCAGGAGGCCCACGCTGGGTGCAACCTCAGTGGGCAGGGCGTGGAAGACAGCAGGGACACAGGCCGTTTGCGAGGAGCACTCCGGGAGGACTACAGATGCTTCAGCTGCTGGCTGGCAGAGCTGGGAGCGCTGGGGACACAGAGCAGCGGTCACCTTCAGGTATGGGGCAGACGGGAGGGTCGGATTCTCAAAGCGCTGTGTTTGGAAGATGAGGAGCCTCACTGTATGTGCGACTTTGTCACGCGCAATCAAGTCAGAAAGAAACACAGAGGTTCTGAGGCAGAAAGGGCCCCTGCTGAGGGGCCAAGCAGCAGGCTGGACCGAGCCCAAAAGCACACCCTGGTGCGAAGATTCGGAGGGGGCAGGGGACGCTCTGTGAATAGAGATGCCTGAGCCAGAGGCTTTCATTCTCCCTGCTGCAGAAACCCAGGGGGCTGTCACCCCTGGAAAATCTCTCAGCAATTTTCAAGATTGTCTAGGACAAAGTGTGGTACAATGCCTGTGGACAGCGCAGCTGGCCGAGGCAGGGCAGCTTCTGGCTGCCTGGGCTGGAGACTTGTGGGTGCAGCTCGGGGTCGAGGGGAAGGCCAGGAGGCTCTGTCCTCAGGCCCCGGGGCCCAGCCCGCTCTAGGTCTCCCGCCCGGCTCAGGAAGCTGAGGTTGTGCAGCTGTACATGTTTAGAGAATCTGAAGCCTGCACGTCATCCCAGGGCAGGATTGGCTCCTCGGGAGGCCCGCAGACTCTGAGCCACCTCTAGCAGTCTGGATCCATCGGCTCTTCCTGCCGTTGTTCTCTCTGCCTGGTGAACATGGGCCACACCCAGGTGGAGGCCACTGACCTTGTTTTTTAAATGAATAAACCCCCTGTAGGACACAGAGGATCACAAAATGTGTGGTTTACTTAGAGCAGCTCATCCGCAGCCTTGCTGCCCATGCTCACAGGTGCGCGCACACACACACACGCACACACACACACACACACACACACACACCCCACAGTGCACAGGCCGCCCCACAGGCTTTCTGCAAATTGCCTAGATTACCGAGATAACGTTTGCCCACCAATGTCACAGGGTCACAGATAAAACCAACACAATATGCTTCTCCAAACCCAGCCCATCTGAACACAGGCTCCCAGTGAAAGCGGAGCCCACGGGGTGCGCGGGAGAACAAAAGCGGCCCTCTGCTAATTGCCTGAAAAATTAGCCAGGTTGCCCTCTGGGAGACACAGGAGGCCACAGCAGATGGAGGCAGGAGGGGCAGCCGCTCAAGAGCTCCTTAAGACCTGCTGCGGATCTGCCGCAATTATGGGTCGCAGCGCCGCCCTTGTTAACAGAACACCAGCACAGCCGAGGGGAGGAGGAGGCCGGGAAGGTCACAGATGTGCTATAAATCAGCCATGGCCCCGCCCTCCACGAGGGCGTCCCTTAAGGTGCTCAGGCTCTAGTGCGGTGGGTGCTCAAGTTTGTTTTGTTCCGTTCTATACAGATGCAGCCTCTAGTCCAAGCCCCCGCTGGCAGAGCTGTTTTTGATTGTGGTTCTCTGAATGAACTTGTTTCTGTGCAATCCTTTCCTGCTCTGGGCCTGGGGTTTCTGGGTGTCTGTGTTATTGCTCTCTCTCTCTATGTGTGTGTGTTCACAGTGTGTGCACATCATGCACGAACACACACACACACACACACACACACACAAGTAACACAAGTAGCTCTCCAAGTGCAGCTTGAACCTCTCTGGCCAGGATGAGCTATGCTGTTCCTCTAACAAGAAGTGAACCCCCACAGCCAGGTCTAGTTGTGGCCGGGATCATATGCACTGTACCCCAAGGACATATACTAACACAGCATCTTCCAGAGCTGATGGCGATGTTGTAGGATACGTGATGTTTCGGGACGGTGTGTGAGCAGGGTCCGTGAGCACCTTAGAGCCACCTGGGCTGCCCCTCTGTGTCTTGCCAAGAGAAATAAACACGCGAGGGAGGAAGATGGGAAAGGGCGGCACAGATGAGCAATTTGGGAATCATGCAGAGTGTTCAACGCACTGCTGGGTGATGACGGTTCCCTGGTATCATCACTGATTTCTCTTGGAAATGCTCACGGCCGCCGTGTTGCGAGCTCAGGCCCTGCACTTGGGTGCAGATGTGTCTTCCCTCAATCTTAGAGCAGGGATGTCACAGCACACCCAAGACACACAGGAGTGTGGAAGGCACACCCAACAGGCCTGCCAACACATGCATGCAAGGCACTTTTTAAAAAACATAGGATGCGCTTTGTATCTTCATGCATTAAAAAATTTTATTATTATTTTTTTCATTTATATGCTTGGCACAGGGTCTCACCACACAGCTCAGACTCCTGGCAATCCTCCTGTCTCAGCCTCCCCAGCGCTGGGATTACAGGTATGCACCACTATGCCTGGGCTCATTCACTGGCTCAGTGAGCCGGAGACTAGGGTCTTCATGCGTGTTTACGTGAAATTTAACATGTATTCTGTAACGGAAAACATTAAGACATTTGTCAAAATTCTGTGCATGACGTAAGTGCTGTGCTATCATTATAGAAATTCGTGTGTGTGTGTGTGTGTGTGTGTGTGTGTGTGTGTGTGTAGA
>PVJA010055245.1:0-11237 GCA_004027025.1 Myocastor coypus | reverse complement strand
TCTAGAATTCTAGTGATGTGTGCTCAACTGGGCGCTATGTAAGTGTTACAAGATGATCAGAAGGGAAACCGAAGGGTTGGCACACTTACTGGTACCATTCAAGGGATAAGCAGTCTGATAGCTATTATACATAGATATCAAGGTGCTGATTTTTCTAGTAAAATTGATCTAAAGCTAGGCTTGGTGGCTCATGACGGTAATTCCAGCACGATGTTATCTCAAAAAAAAAAAAAAAAAAAGTTAATGTGTGGAGGTCTGATCAAGTAGTCTGAATTTAATACATTTCAGCCAAGCCTAAAACCCAAGCCAAGTCATCACCCTCAGCATAACTTAAGTAATGCGAATAAATTCAGTAAGGATTTAGGCTTAGGGGCTAAGACAGGTTGAAAAACCTTACAGGTAACACTTTCCAGTTAGCAGAAGTCTGAAACGGATTTTTAAGACAAAAGATGATAATTTTTCTAAACTAAAACCTCAATATTTCAGTTTAATTGCAGTTTGGGTACTCTTCTGTCAAAGATTTGTTGTCACTGCTAGGCTAAAACCAAGGTATAGGCAGGGCTGTGCTCCTGGAGGATTTAGGGGACAGTCTCTTGCTTTTCCCTTCCATTTCTTGGTTTGTGGTCCCTCTGTATACCTTCAAAAACAGCAGCATGAAGCTGAGTCCTTTTCATGATGCTACCCCTATGGCTTTCTTCTTTGCCACCCTCTTCTAACTTGTGACTGTGTTAATATTCCAGGTAACCCAAGCTAACATCTACATTTTAAGGTCCATTGACTAGCAAACAATTTCATATGCAACCTAAAACTTCCCGTGGCCTGGTGACAATATATTTACAAATTCTAGGGATCAGGACATGACATCTTTAGAGAAGGATATTCAGCTGCATTATTCTATCTTCCACATATATTATCAGAAAGACTTTATGGAAATTTCAGAGTAAAAATACTTATTCAGTGGAGCATGGTGCATGCCTGTAATCCCAGCAGTTGGGAGGCTGAGGCAGGAGGATTACTTTGAGTTTGAGGCCAGCCTGAACTGCATCACAAGACCCTGTCTTAAAAAAAGAAAAACAAAAATATATTGTACACTCAAAAGTCATCTCTTATCTAAATTGAAAAAAAAAATCAGTAAGTGCTTGGAATTACAGGAAGATTCATATGAGGTATGATTAAAAGATAATGTTTGAGGGCCCAGCAGGATGGCTCAGGGGTCTAAGGCACCTGCTTAGGAAAGCTTAGGTGACTGCAGGGACCAAGGTTCGATCTCCGGCACCACATGCTGCACCAACCCTGCCCTCAGGGCAGGCTGAGCTGGCCATAAAAATAAATAAATAAACAAAAGTTCTGAAACAACAACAAAAAAAAAAATTCTTTTTTTTTTTTGTCTTTTTGAGACAGGGTCTCACTATGCAGTTCAGGCTGGCCTTGAGCTCACTTTTGTAGCCCAGGCTTGTCTCGAACTTGCACCAATCCTCCTGCCTCAGCCTCCTGAGTGCTGGGATTACAGGCGTGAGCCACCACGCCCAGCTTAAAATAAAAAATTCTTAAAAAAAAAAAAATAGTGTTTGAGAGCTGGTGATAGCGTAATGGACTAAGCACCTGAATCCAGATACAGTGGTTCACGCCTATAATCCCAGCGCTGGGGAGGCTGAAAATAGGAGGATCCCTATGAGTCCAAGCTGTATAATGAGACCCTGCACCAAATAGTAACAGACAAATATTTATTTAAAACATTATAATAAAAGATAATTCCATTAATTCCTCTCAAAATATTCCCTCTTCAAAAACATTTTTTTGTCTTTTTCATTTAAATTAGTACATGTTTGGAATGCATAATGAATACACTCATCCCAGGGAGCTGGTACACGTACATATGCAGTATTGAGCTTTTTGCTCCCCATTCTCTTCCTCCCCCTCCATTTCTAGCCCCCATCCCATCTGAAAGGCTCTGTCTCCTTGTTTCCTATCAGATGATAGGAAACATCATCCTTCATTTGGCTCATTATGTGTAACCTAGATTTCTCATGTAAGTGAAACCACGCAGTACTTCAGCTTGTGTGTCTGATTTATTTTGCTTAGCAGTATGGTCTCAAGGTGCATCCCATTTTCCTACAAATTGTGGAGGACCACCTGAGCAGCTCTCCTTGAAAGAAAGGCAACTGTCTCCATTTTGACTGAGCCTGACCCTATTTCCTCATATTAAAATGTACAGAGCTGGCTAAGGACTTCTCATTATCCTCTCAGTTGGCCTTAAGTAGTTAGTGTATATTGGTCTAGCCGAGGTGCTGGTGGTAATTTTTGAAGATGGCACGCGTGTTTCCCTGATAACAGGACAAAGAGCCAATGCTCCACGGTGTCAGCTGGGATCAAGCCTCGAGATAGAGGCTATGACTTCCTGAGGCATAAAAGATTACAAATCAGAGCTGACGCACCAGATCCCCAAAATCTCATTGTCCTTTCAATTGGCCTTATTGGTCTAGCTGAGGTGTGGTGGTAATTTTTGAAGATGGCATGCGTGTTTCCCTGACAACAGGACGAAGAGACAGTGCTCCACTGTCCATTGGGATTGAGCCTCTAGATAGAGGCTATGACTTCCTAGGGCCTGAAAGATTACACATCAGAACTGAAGCACCAGACCCCCAAAATATTAGATACTATCTCAATAGCGTCATGCAAATTACTTCCTTTGCATATCTCTGAATATGGCAGAGGTGAATGCAGGCCTCCTACCTAGCCCAGGTCATCCTGCTCACCTTCTCCCCACAATTCCCTTCAGTGTTGACCTTGTTCCCACAATTCCCTTTTGCAAGCCACTCCCCCTTCTCCAGTGAATAAAACCCAAGTGCAGCCCTGGGTCGCTCTCTTGGTTCCGGAAAGCCATCTTCATGGCTGGACTTTGAGCCCCTTGGCTCCCCAATAATTATATGTCTTAGTGTCTTTGTTATCACCGTGATTGCGCTGGGAGTGGTAGATTGGAATTAACTTGGTGGAATTCCAATAATGTGGTTTTAGGATTATAAGTTTAGACTTCTTAGGCCGAGACAAGAACCAGGAAGGGACTCCGACAAAAATGACAGAAGTTTATCCTTTGTGGCAATATAATACTCTATTGTGTATAATTACCACGCTATCCATTCATCTGTTGATGTACTTGCAAGCTGCTTCCAAGACTTAGCTATTGTAAGATATGCTGTTACAAACATGGAGATGCCTGTATCTACTGCATTATGTCTTTAGCTCTTCAAACATGCTTAGCCCATCGTTCTTTATCATGTTATAAAGACATTTATGAAAAAGTACTTTTAGATATACTTCAGGAAGTATCAAGAATGATGGAACAAGCGCTGGGGGCATTTTGAGCAGGATTAATGGCAAAATAGCTTCTACTGTAATTTTTAAAAATTTAAACATTTTTTGGGCCCAGAAGGATGGCTCAGTGGTCTAAAGCGCCTGCTTAGGAAAGCTTGGGCAGCTGCAGGGACCGCGGTTCGATCCCCGGCACCACATGCTGCGCCAGCCCTGCCCTCAGGACAGGCTGAGCCGGCCATGAAAATAAATAAATAAACAAAAGTTCTGAAACAAGAAAAAAAATAAAATTAAAGAAATCTAAACATTTTTCAGGGGCCTGGCGGGATGGCTCACTGGTCTAAAGCGCCTGCTTGGGAAAGCTTGGGCGGCTTCAGGGACCACGGTTCAATCCCCGGCAACCCCATGCTGCGCCAGCCCTGCCCTCTGGGGGGCGGGCTGAGCTGGCCATAAAAACGAGTGAATAAACAAACAAAGGTTCTGAAACAAGAATAAAAATAATAAAATTTAAAAAAATAAAATAAAAACATTTTTCAATCTCCCCTTGTAACATGATTTTTTTTTTTTTTGGTCTTTTTGAGACAAGATCACACTATGCAGTTCAGGCTGGCCTTTAGCTCACTTTTGTAGCCCAGGCTGGTCTCAAACTCACACCAGTCCTCCTGCCTCAGCCTCCCAAGTGCTGGAATTACAGGTGTGCGCCACCACGCCTGGCTGTAACATGAATATTTTTTATGTATATGCAAACATAATATAGCTACAGTATACTAACTTAATTAAATAATACATTTACCCATAGCACCACAAAAAATATAGAAATCACACTTGAATGTTTTTTAATTAGAATATGTTATGGCACACAGCGCTTACATTCCTTGTATGGAGTCATTATGCATGTGGAACACTTCCTGATTCCTTTTTTCACCCTCTTCCCCTCCAATCCTGCCCCATCTCATCTCATTAGAGAAAGAGCCACCTTGCTTTACTTGCTAGTATTTATCTTTTATTTTGCTCTTTACTTATACTTAGAGTTTCTCATATAGGAGGAATCATGCAATATTTAAGCTATATGACTGATTTATGTCACTTTACATTATGGTCTTAGGTGCATCATTTGCCTACAAATGACTCAAGTTTCTCTTTCTCTATGGCAGAGTAGGTTGTTGTTTAGTCCTCATCAGCAACACAGATTTGCTCATTAGATGGACTAGAAATGGCTTCTGGACTTTCATGTAATTCATCAGATTTTGTTATGCTTAATTTCTCTCCTAACTTTTCAGCATCCTTACAGAGACTGGAAATTTCTTCCATTTTTCTTTCTTCTTTGGAAGTAGCAAGTTTTTCAAAAGATTTCACTATTTCACTTCTCAGCTCATCTTCAGATTCTTCAAAATTTCTGAAATCATAAGTAGTACCAATCAGTGTTATGAAAGCACTAAAGGGAAAGTTATCTTCCTTTTTTATTCTTTTGAGGAGTGGAGTAATATGAAAGCTATATTTTCACTTAGTTAATAAATTATTAGATCAGTCTGGCTTTTCTAACTGATTACTACTGGTGAGAGACACAGTTCTCTGATCAGTTGGACTTCTGTTCAACAGCCTTTCTTGTATTTATTTATATCCACGTACACTTAATGATTGAGAGTAAAGAGAGTGAAAAATAAAACAGTTACCACATATTAAGCCCTAATTATATGCCAATCAAGGTTGTAGGGCACTTTCCCATCTTATGTTTCATTTAACCCTAATAACTCAAGGTAGACATCATCAGATTAAAGAAAAAAACTAAGGTTCATGAGAGGTTAAAAAAAAAAAAAAAAGCAAAACCATCCAAGGTCCCATAGGCCCTAAGGTAGTTTGCTAATGTTCCATCAATTTTGGAACACATATGAGAGTGGAATTATAAGATTTGTGATGCAGCTGAAATATGCCTGTTACTTAGTGATGACATAGTCAAGTAAGTTTGAGGTACAGTGCAGTAACTCAGGCTTTGTGCTGATTCTGGTGTAAGCAAACCTACTATGCTGCCAGTCATATAATAGTACACCCAATACTGGATAACAATAAGAGACTATTACAGGTTTGTATATTTACTGTACTACAGTTTTTTTGTTTTTTGTTTTGTTTGTCTTTTTTGGTCAGGGTCTCACTATGCGGTTCAGGCTGGCCTTGAGCTTACTTTGGTAGCCCAGACTGGTCTTGAACTTGCACTGATCCTCCTGCCTCAGCCTCCTAAGTGCTGCAATTACAGGTGTGCGCCACCACACCTGGCTTGACTGTACTACAGTTTGCCATTATATTTAATTATTTATTTTTGAGACAAGGTCTCACTATGCAGTTCAGGCTGGTCTTGAACTTGCAGAGATTATTCTGGCTTAACCTCCCGAGTGCTGGGATTACAGGCCTGTACCACCCAGTTTTGGAGATGCATGGTAGGGGGCCACATCTAGGGCTGATGTGGCTTTTCTGGGCATCTGGGACCAAGAACACACCAAATGTGGGGCGAGGGATTAAACTTGGGTCCTTGTGCTTTCCAGGTAGGTGCTTACGCCTCTGAGCTATCTCATGTTACCTAGCTATCTCTTCAGCTATCTACTTATAATTTCCTGTAAGCTAGGCATGATGGTACACTGTGGCACTCGGGGAAGCTGAAGCAGGGGGACCACATTGAAACCCACCTGGGCAACTTAGTAAGAACTTGTCTCAAAATTAAACAAACAAAAAATAAGCCAGGCATAGTGGCACATGCCTATAATCCCAGTACTTGGGAGGCTGAGGCAGGAGGATCAGTGCCAGTTTGAGACCAGCCTGGGCCACAAAAGTGAGCTCAAGGCCAGCCTGAACTGTACAGTGAGACCCTGTTTCAAAAAGACAAAAATATAAATAAATAAATAAATAAATATAAGCTGGGGAAATAGCTCAGCACAAAGGCTCTGGGTTCAATCCCCAGTAGCACCAAAAAACAGATACTGTAGAATGGGGATCGTGTCATGACACTAGCAGCAGACATACTCATCTTGTGGTTGTGCACCTCCTGACTGCAGCAGGATGCCACACTGAGTGATGGCCTATGGTATCTGTGTCTGTGTAAGTGTACTCTGTCACTTTTGCTCAATGCTGAAATCACCTGCCAACACATTTCTCAGTTTGTTCCATCTTTTTTTTTTTTTAATTTAATTTTATTTTTTTCTTGTTTCAGAACTTTTGTTTATTTGTTTTATGGCTGGCTCAGCCTGCCCTGAGGGCAGGGCTGGCACAGCATGTGGTACCAGGGATCGAACCGCGGTCCCTGAAGCCGCCCAAGCTTTCCTAAGCAGGTACTTTAGACCACTGAGCCATGCTACCGGGCCCCCCTTTTCTAAATTTTTTAAATTTAATTTAATTTAATTTTATTTTATTTTTTCTTGTCAGTTTGTTCCATCTTTAAGTGACTCATGACTGCATGTAATTAACAAAGCCAGGAAATGAAATTGTCTAAGACTATAACATTAATATTTTAAAAATAAAAGCTCCAAGAGACCAAGAAACTAATCTCAAAGATCTCCAATATTTATGAACAGCTAAAGGGGACCATGAGAGAGCTGGTAAGAGCCAAGAATGTGCGGATGATAGAAGCCACAGGAGGAGCTGGATGAGGTGGAGATGAGAGGTGAGGACCTGCCCTGGCACATTAAGTGACTGATTGATTAGATTGATTGAGACGAGGTCTCACTGTGTAGTTCAGGCTGGCCTTGAACTCACCATGTGACATGTGATACAGGCTCTGACAGTGGCAGTGTTATCCAGACCACACCTGCATGACCTCATTTGGTTTTTTAAGATGGAAGATGTGGGCATGTTTATACACAGAGGGAAATGAGGTACAGACTGAGCATCCCTAACTTGGAAATCTGAACTCCTCCAGGTTTCATTTCAGGTAACAGCCACTCACCTGTAACAGGAAGAGACACTGAAGACAGCAGAGAAGGGAACAACAAAGAGAAGCGAGGTTATTGGAAGGAAAAGCAGGAGATGTGAAGGACTGGGAGGCTCTGCCGTGAGCCACGTGTGGTCTCTGAAGCAGAAGCCAGGTCTGTGGTGAAGTCGAGGAGGCGGGGGAGGGTGTGCAAGTGTGCGCCACAGGGAAGGGCCTGACTCACCCAGTGTTGCAAGGCAGCACCGAGGAGCCCCTGAAATCAGATATCATGAATTTGGGACGGACAAGTCGAGCTCAGCTCCCACTTGTGCAGTTGCCATTCCCAAATGATATGCTATACACAAGCTCTTCCTTTTATCTGGGTCCACATACAGGTGATTTGTGGTACTTAATAACTGTACAAAGTTAGGCTGGAGGGGCGGCTCCATGGCAGACCTCTTGCCTAGCATGTGCAAGGCCCCCCCTTCAAAACCAGAATAATAATTATGAAGTTCATATTTTTAATTGCTTTGAATATTACATTTCCCTTATTCTTCTGGAACTGCACATATATTGGATCTCTTCACTCCTCTTTCACATTTTCCAGTATTTTTTCTCAGATCTTCCAGTTAATAGTTTCCTAACTGTTCTGGTTTCTGTTCTTAGTTTTGGAGTTTACTTTCTTTTTCTTTTTCTTCTTGTTGGTACTGGGGATTGAACTCAGGACCTTCACACTGAGCTACATCCCCAGCTCTATTTTTATTTTGACACAGGATCTCAGTAATTCACTATTTCTCGAGCTGGGCTTGCACTTGCGATCAACCTGCCTAGGCCTCCTAAGCTGTAGGACTATAGGCCACATTCTATTAGCAGACTTTTCCAACCTCCAAAAGTTTTAGTTCATTATAAAAATCTGTGCTAAGGTCTTGAATGTTTGTGTTCCCTCAGAATTAGAATGCTATTCATCACCAAAGTGTTCAGAGGAGGGGCCTCAAGGGAGTAACTAGGTAACAAAAGTCTGTGATGAACAGGATTATTGCTCTGAGAAAAGAAGCCTAAGGGAGCCTGCTTCCCTTCTGCCATGTGGGGGCACAGCTAGAAGGCACTCCTGCTCCTCACTGCTAGACACACTAGACACCAAAATTGCCTGACACCATGAAGTTCACATCACTGCCTGTGCAGCTGTAAGTAGACTTCTCCCTCAGGAGGAAGGTTCACCAGCCTCACTTACATACTGAATTCAAGAGCAACCTGAACTGCATAGTGAGACTGGCTCAAAAGTCCAAAACTAAAAAGGCAATGAATTGAAATGAGGGTTTTGGTAAATTCTCTTAAAGTTAATATACTCAAAGGAATAAATCAATGCATGGCATCCCTTTTAAAAATAGTAATGGGAGGGCCAGCAAGATAGCTCAGTGAACTAAGCACCTGCCCAGACAGACACAGGGACCAGGGTTCAATCCCTGGCAACACATGCTGTACCACCACTCCTCCCTCCCCAGGATGCGCCAAGTTGGCCTCCCAGTGCTGAGGAGGCTGAAGACAGGAGGATCACTACCAGTCTGAGCTGCGGTGAGACCCTGTACCAGATAAATAAATCTCTTTAAAAATGATACTATGAGTACAAAGATGTATATTTTGGTTTTTGTTTTGTTTTTTTCAGAACCAGTGATTGAACTCAGGTCCTTGTGCTTGCCAGGCAAGTGCTTATTCTACTGAGCTATCTCCCCAACCCAAAGGTGTATATTTTGGGTAAAACACAGTAACAACTAAGATCAATTTTGACAGGAATGGTTATGAAGACTAGAAGCTCTAGGGTCCAGATACCAAATGATGTAATAGCGCTGATAGTTATTAAGACAGAATACTGACTGGATGTGGTAAGACTTACCTGCAGTCCCAGCACTTGGGAGGCCAAGGCAGAACCATGAGCTCAAGGCCAACCTAGACTATAGAGCAACACATCATGAAAATGAAAAATGGGAGGAAAGGAAGAAAGGAAAAAACACTACCTAGGCAAATACAAAAAATATAATGGGTCAGCCAGATAGCTCATCAGATTAAAGTACCTTCTTAGGCATATACAGGGACCAGGGTTCAATCCCTGGTGTGGCATGCTGTGCCAGTCCCACCCCTAGGGCACACTGAAACAGCAACTGAGCCTGGGCATGGTGGTGTGTGCCTGTAATCCCAGCACTTGGGAGGCTGAAAACAGGAGGATCACTATGCATCTGACCTATGTAGTGAGACCCTGTAGCCCCTGTACTAAATACATTAAAAAAAAAAGACACTAGAGAAAATGGAGTGTCCAGAACAAACCCATGCATATAGTAAAGCTTGGCCTCCTAAGCTGAGTGCAGTGGCACCAGTGTGGTCCCAGCTACTCAGATGGCTGAGGCAGGAGGGTCACCTCAGCCTAGAAGTTCCTGGCAACATAGTGAGACTATGTCTCTTAAAAAGAAGAAAAGAAAAAGGAAATTTTGGGGCTAGAGAGATAGCTCAGAGGATTAAGTGCCTGCCTGGCAAGCACAAAGTCCTGATTTCAATCCCTGGTACTCTCAAAAGAAAAAGGAAAAGGAAATTTGGTTTCCATAACTACCTGTCTGTTGGCTATCTTGTTGTGTTTTTACCTGTTCTCAAAGGAAGCATCTAAATACGACCGACTTACGTATCAGCATCGTTAGATGCTGGTTCCAGCAGTTCCTCATCTACTTCAGTGAAAGAAGCCATTGCTACATTCCCCACATCTTCTTTAGGAAGCCACTGCTTTAATGTTCCTACTATAAAAGAAATGACAGTGAGAGTGAAGCAGCCCTGCCAATACACTTGATGACAGTATATACCAAAAACCCTGTAGTCAATGCCTATGATGATGGTAAAAACCACTAAACATCTGCACTAAAACAAATAAGATGACAGTGTACCCCTAACTACTGAGGGCTATGCTGAATGCACTAGGCTGTAATCCCACTTATGAGGTGCATGCTTTAATTGGATAGAAATTTTGAGAAAAGTATATGTGTGAAAAGTGGACCATGCTTGTTCTCCCAATTCTGTAAATTAAATGTCCGTCCATGTTATCATTAGGCTCAATCACTAATATCGGGTTTCTGGAATACAAAAAACTTTATTGGGTGGCCAATGGGAAAGAAGACCAGGAGCTACAAGCTGCACTCTGAGTCTACAATCAGTAGATAGCAGGGGACGTTGTAAGAAGGGGGAGGGCCCGCTTCTGCACAGTGCTTGGCTTCTTTGGCAGGGAGCATATGCTCTTCAAAGGATATTGTGATGTCTCTGAGCAGATCACCTCTCCTCAGCTGTGTGTCCAGGCCTCACCTAATTTCACCATATCAAAATATGATTCATTGGTATACTCGTTATTGCAAACATGTCACTTAATGGAACTTTGACTTCAGAAAGGGAAATCTGGTCTCTCAGTGCAGTAAAACCTTAAATTAAGAGCAACATGTTCTCTTCAAGGATTCTACAAGACAAACATTTACACTGTTTGGTAGACTTGATAAACCATAGCAATGTAGTGATAAATCTGTTTAATGAAAATGCAATGTCACATTTCTACAAAATCCTCAAAAGCAGGTATTAGGGTTTGTGTCTAAGTGTCCCCCCAAAGCCTCATGCAGTCATGGGGTGGGGACTTCTAGAGTTTGAGACTAACTCATGATCTGTTGGGATTATGTGTCTTAATACTGCTGGGATTATGGATCTTAGTACTGCTGGGATTATGTGTGTGTGCACCTTCCCCAGTGTAACAGAAGAGAGTCAGAGACAGAGCAACAGACTCTCTGTTGCTCTCTTTTGCCCTGGTTGGTTGGTTCCCTCTGTTGCAATTGTTCCACCACCATGAACTGCTGCTCTCTGCCATGTGCTAGGCTACCTTGGAACTGGCCAAATATGGACTGAAACCTCCAGTAACTATTAGCTAAATAAACCTTTACTTCCTTCAGTTTGGGTGGCTGGTATTTGTCCCAGCAATGAGAGAAGAGTAACTGAGACAGGAGGAAAAAGCAAGTAT
>PVJA010055244.1:0-11243 GCA_004027025.1 Myocastor coypus | reverse complement strand
AAAATAAAATAAAATAAAAATAACACACAGAAAAGGCAGGGGGAGGGTGTTGAGAGGTGGGGCAGGAGTCTGAATGGTGCTTTAATCCAGAGCTTTTTGCACCCAGGGTTCGGACCCTGGATGAGGGTGAAGGTGGGGCTGTGGGGATGGACTAGGTAAAAGAAAACAAGGTAAAGGGAAACAAAGTAGAGGGAGATCTGTGAATCGTTTTGTGTGTTTATCCTCAGGCTGCCCTGCCCTATGCCCGGTTGCATGCCAGGTCCATGTTTTCATTCCTCTCAGGCTCCCTGAGTTCCTCACATATAGTGGGTTCTGAATGAACGAATGAGTGAGCGGGTATTCATGGTGGAAGCCTTGTACAGGCTGTGCCTCCTTTTTGTTCTGCAGACTTGGGGGTGACTGGGATGGGAAGCGTGCACATTTACTGTCACCAGGCCTTACCCCAGGCAGGAACGATAGCTGTGGTGGCAGCTCTGTCCCTGGCTGATGTCCTGTCAGCTGCTGGGCTATTCCTGGGCGCTGAGCCCCTTGCACAGGAATGCTGCAGTGACAGGCGGCTAGGCAGACAGTAGAGGGGGACAGCAGCAGCGGCCACCACTCATGGGCCCTCTGCCTTCACCATTCTCTTTTCCAGGCTCCTAGGAGCAAGGTCAAGGCCAGGGAGACAATGGTCTCGGTGACTATGGGTGAGTGTGGCCTTCCCTACATGGTCCCCTTCTTCCTGGTGCCCTGTTTGACACCCTGCCTAGGTGGGGGATGGGAAGAGGCAGGGGAGGGAGGAAGCACCCGCTGGAGCAGCTGTGCTCTGACGAAGCTGGGGGGGCGGGCTGGGGCCTGCTCCAGCCACCTGACCCTTCTACTCTGGGCCTCCTGACATCAAAGTTTAGTCCTGAAGAACTTGGGCTGCGAAGTCTGGCAGATCTCCCACCCAGCTTTTCAGAGCCTTGGTTTCCTCATCTGTAAAATGGAGATAATACTACTATCTCCCAGGCTTGAGGGGTCTGCTGCATGTCGGATTAGCACATGTTAAATGTTGAGAGGTTTTTTTGTTGTTTTTGTTTTTTGAAACATGGTCTCACCCTGTAGTTCGGGCCTTGAACTGACTCACTGTGTAGCTCAGGCTGGCATTGAACTCAAGGCAATCTTGCTGCCTTAGCCTCCAGAGTGCTGGGATCACAGGCCTAGGCCATCATGCCTGGCAGAAATGCTTTATTTCTTGACTACCCAGAGTGTGTTTGATTTAGGAATATCCACTGAGGACTGGGTGCAGCGTGCTTGCCCAGCATGTTTGAGGTCTTGGGTTCTATGCCTGGCACCACCAGCGGAGAGAAATGAACATCTATTGACTTGTGGACTTTTTTGTGTATATAGTTCAACAAAGAGATTGAAAAACCAAAGTTTTCCCAGCTATGCAGGGCACAAATGGAGTAATGCCAGGCCCTTGAGGGTCCTACCCCTGTCATCACCCCCCAGATAGATTAAACCCCACTTTCATCCTCACAAACCTCTTTCTTTTATTTATTTATTTTATTATGGCTGGCTCAGCCTGCCCTGGGGGTGGAGCTGGCGCAGCATATGGTGCCAGGGATCAAACTGTGGTCCCTGCAGTTGCCTAAGCTTGCCTAAGCAGGTGCTTTAGACCAATGAGCTGTGTTGCTGCCCACAAACCTCTTTCTTTGCCTCTCCTCATAGTTGTGTCAGTGGGTACATTCGTATTCTGTAGACTTGAGTTTTGAATTTACATCAAATCTTACTGCATGTCTTTTTGTGGCTGACTTCTTTCATGTAGCTAGATACTTGAGGGTCATCTCTGTGGCCAAATAGTATTTCAGGCTGACCTTGAACTCACTTTTGTAGCCCAAGCTGGTCTTGAACTCACACCAATCCTCCTGTCTCAGCCTCCCAAGTGCTGGGATTACAGGCATGTACCACCACACCCAGCTTATGAGTGACACTCTTTTTATGGGTGCCATTGTCAGAGAAATTGTGTTCTGAGGTCTCATAGATACCCTGCTGTGGGTACTTTAAATTTTTTTTCTGTACTAGGGATTGAACTCAGGATTTTCTCTCTAAGCTACATCCCAGCCTTTTCTTTTTTTAAAATTTTCTTTCCTTCTTTCTTTCTTTCTTTTCTTTCTTTCTTCCTTCCTTCCTTTCTTTCTTTCTTTCTTTCTTTCTTTCTTTCTTTCTTTCTTTCTTTCTTTCTCTTTCTTTTTCTTTCTTTCTGATAGAAACTTCTTTTTCCAGCCCGATAATGATGAGTAACTAGATTGCCCTGGCTGGATTCAAACTTGCAGGCCTCCTGCTTCAGCCTCCCCAAGTGCTGGTGTTACCAGTGAACACTCCTGTGTGTGTCTGCTGTAACCCCCATCTAGCTGATTCCAAGACACATTGTTGTAGGGTGTAACATTTCTGAAGGGGGGGGGCTACATTTTAGTAATTTAATTGGCCAGGCATTTTCCTTCTCAGTAACACCTGAATGATGAGTGCAGGCCTTTCCAGGGCCCTTGCACAAAGGGCTTTCTGTAGTCTTGAGAACTGATGTTGTGCTTTTTCTCTGCTTACTCGCAGCCTACTAGAGATACAGTTCACAGATGTGTACTTTACCAGTTTCAAATGTACAGTTCTGTGGTGTGGCACAATTCTATTATGTTTGCTATTCACAGAGTGGTCCAGCCATCACCACAATCAATTTCAGAACGTTATGGCTCTGTGGGAAGAGCTCCTCCTCCACCCAAGTTCCTCCCTCTTTCCTTCTGATCCCTAGCAACTTTGCGCCCTCTAGACTTGCATGTTCTGGGGATTCCTTAGAAGTGGAATCACTCATTGGTGCTCCTTGGTACTTAGACGTGCTTGTTCTTGGCTAATGGAATGCTGGGCTGTGTGGCTGGGCAGGTGGGCAATACTTGGGTAATCTGGGGAGTGGGCCCCTTGCCCTGGAGTGGGACAAGGAGGTCCCAAGGGCACAAGCTCCTCACCTGCTCCAGTCCCTGGGTTCAAGCTGCTGGCTGGGCATGAAATTGTGGGAGAGGTATGGCTCGTGGGCCTGTGCCTGAATCTGTGTGCCTCCCATAAACTGTCAATTTTTGAGTGAATCTGTTTCTTGATTCAGAGATTAGTTATCTTAAAAGGAAAATTAACAAAGTAACACCAAATTTCTTCCGCTCTAAAATGGTACAGATTCTTGGTGTACTATACCATGAACAGGATAAAAGAAGTTGTCATTTAGGCCGTGGCACTCATTGGAAATGTTAAAATGTGGCAAAGAAAATGCACTATTTGGCATCTCTCCTCCTGTCTAATAAAGCTTGGGCAGTTTGAGGGTGGCAGCCAAAGGACCAGGGAGAAAGTGTGGGAGCAGCGAAGCCTCACAGCAGGTTTGCTGTGGCTCCATACCTTTGGTGGTGTGGCATTGAGGGTCCCACCCTCACCGAGGCCCTCCAGCGTGCTGAGCATGCGCTGTGCTCCTGTCCAGCTCTGTTGAGTGACGGCATAGCAGTAACAGCAACAGCTGATAGGAGTGGAGGGCGTCCTCAGCCAGGCCCCACTCAAAGCCCTTTCCGTGGGTTTTCTTACTGAGTCTGTGTACCTCCGTGAAATCAGGGGCTTCCTTTTGTGCTCTACGGCAGCCCCGGTGTCTGGCGGGGGACCTGACCGGTGCTGAGTGTCAGGTGTACAGTGTGATCCTGCGTTTACAATGAGGAAACCAAAACCAGAGCGCTGAGCCTTAACATGGCCAGGGCCCCTTGGCCAGGAAATGGCAGAGCTGGGATTTGACTCCAAGCCCCAGAGCCGGGCCTGGTACCTTTCCTCCTCTCTTGGAGGCCTGGCTGCTCCTTGTGCAGGAGGGGGTGCTGCTGCTCTCTGATCCTCCAGGCCTCAGCTCTCTGATGGGAATCAGGAAAGAGAACCCAGAGTCTCACTTTCCTCACATCTGCTATTGATAAGGTGCATGAGCAATGTCTAAGCGCCTGGCCAAGCCAGAGATGAGTGGGGATGGGCAGCCCCCCCCATTCAGAGTTGGGGGGTTGTGTCCCTCATTAGCACCGTGCCCTGATGCTAACCCTTCCCTGCCTCAGTTTCTTTGCTGGCAAATCAGGGAACATCAGGGAGGCCCAGAGGGCTTCATTCCGTCTCGTGTGCACAGCACACAGCATAGGGCCTGGCGGGCGATGGGCATTTAATTCACGGGAGCCACTGCCGCTGCGGTTTTGCTGCTCTATTTTCTAAGGACACGCCTGTGAGTAACACACCCTGTTTAACCCCCAGCCACTTCTGAGTGGATCCAGTTCTTTAAGGAAGCTGGCATTCCCCCCGGACCTGCTGTGAATTACGCGGTGATGTTTGTTGATAATAGGTGAGGTGGCCGCAGTGCCTGGCTGGACTTGGGTGGGGAGGTGGGGATCTGGCTGCCCCTCCTGCCAAGGCCCCCTGGGGCCTCACTGCTCCCTATCCCCTGTAGGATCCAGAAGAGCATGCTGCTGGATCTCAACAAGGAAATCATGAATGAGCTGGGCGTGACTGTGGTGGGTGACATCATCGCCATCCTCAAGCACGCCAAGGTGGTGCACCGCCAGGTGGGTGTTCTACCCACACTCTGTGTCTTTGGCTTAGTGAGGGGGGTGGGTGGTTCTAGAGCCAGCAGGAGGCCTGGCGGCAAAGGCCCCGTGGACTTGAGCTCTGAGGCTCATTCAGCCCTTTGCTGTGTGACCCATTGTCTAACTTCACTGAGCCTTATTTCTCTGCCTGGGAAGAGCAGGTGGCAATTGTCTTGAAGGATAGGTGTGGCTATTAAGCTAGCAGAGTGTACACTTCCCAAAGACTCTCTGTATTTACTATGGTCATCATGAGTGTCATGTTCCTTATGGTAATTGTCATCTCTCTCTGGGACCCTCTCTGCCCCAGGAGCTAGGGCCAGGCGAGGCCAGTGTGCTCTACTGAGCCACCCCCAGCCCACTGTCGACAGTTCTAGAGAATACTGGTCAGATAGTTTGCCCAGTGGTTCCCAGTGCGCGCGTGTGTGACACTTTCTCCTGGTCAGGTGCAAAGTGTTGTCATACCTTTCCCCTTGTAGGTGCATGCTGGTCCTCAGGGTGTGGCTTTAGATCACCAGTCCTTGGCTCTGTAGTGCTAACCCTGGTGCCTGTTTTTTACAGGATATGTGCAAAGCTGCCACTGAGTCAGTCCCCTGCAGCCCTGGGACCCTCCCTGCTGAGTTACGCCGTGGCACCTCTAGTGGTAAGTCCCATCTCTTCAGGGCTACACTGTCACTAAAGGGGACAAACCTGGTCATTCCTTCACTCCTGTCACTTGCAGAGATAGAAGCAAAGCTCTCTGAGGCCCTGTTCTCTCTCTCTCTCTCTTATTTATTTATTTATTTATTTATTTATTTATTTATTTAGTGGTACCAGGGATTGAACTCAGGACCCTGCTCTTGCCAGGCAGACACTTGCTCTACTGAGCTATCTTCCTGGCCCCGAGGCCCTATTCTCTAAGGGAGAAAAACACTGTGTAGTCAGGGTTTCTCTTTCAGACCACTTGTTCATGGTCATCTGGTTACTTGATTTGCTGAACCAATGAACACAAAGCCCTGCTCTTGCGGCAGTGCTGTGAACCTTCGCAGACCTGCTCATTAATCTCGGAGTGCCAGCACTTCGATTCAACTGCAGGGGTTTTAGTTTAGAAAAAGCAACTCAGGGGCCCGGCAGGATGGCTCAGTGGCCTAAAGAGCCTGCTTGGGAAAGCTTGGGTGGCTGTAGGGACCGCGGTTCAATCCCCGGCACCACATGCTGCGCCAGCCCTGCCCTCAGGACAGGCTGAGCCGGCCATAAAAATGAGTGAATAAACAAACAAAGGTTCTGAAACAAGAAAAAAATAAATAAAATTAAATTAAAAATTCTAAAAAAGAAAAGAAAAGAAAAAGCAACTCGTACATTAATATCTTCTGTCACAAATAATGTGTGTCATACATAGGGTCACCACCAGTGGCCTAGGGGAAGTAAAGAGTTCAGTTGCTGCAGGCTTCCAGTCCTAGCAGTTTCATCAGCTGATCCATGTGGAACTAAGGTTTGTTTATTTATTTTTGGTGGTGCTCAAGGTTGAACCCAGGGCCTCCTATACACTAAGTGGGTGTTCTACCACTGACCTGTGGTGTTAGCCGTATAACCTAGCTGCCCCTCCCTTGTTCCCCCTTCCTCCCTCCCTCCATTCCTTCCTTCCTTCCTTCCTTCCTTCCTTCCTTCCTTCCTTCCTTCTTTCTTTCTTTCCTTGCTTCCTTTCCTTTCCTTTCCTTTCCTTTCCTTTCCTTCCTTGATGTGCTACTAGAGATTAAACCCCAGAGCTTTTAATTTTTTATTTTTCCTCTTTTTGAGACAGGGTCACACTATATAGTTCAGGCTGGCCTTGAGGTCATTTTGCAGCCCTGGCTGGTCTCAAAATCACAGTGATCCTCCAGCTTCAGCCTCCTGAGTGCTGGGATTATAGGTGTGTACCACCATGCCTGGCTTTCTCAGATGATGATTCTTGTTTTTTTTTTTGAGACAGGATCTATGTAGTTCAGGCTGGCCTTGAGCTCACTTTTGTATCCCAGACTGGTCTGAATTTGCACTGTTCCTCCTGCCTCAGCCTCCCAAGTATTGGGATTAGATTTTTCTTTTTCTTTTTTTTTCTTTTTGAGACAGGGTCTTGCTATGCAGTTGAGGCTGGCCTTGAGCTCACTTTTGTAGCCCAGGCTGGTCTCGAACTCGCACCAATCCTCCTGCCTCAGCCTCCCGAGTGCTGGGATTACAGGCGTGAGCCACCACGCCCGGCGTGGGATTAGATTTTTCTTTGAAGAAAAAAATTTTTTTTATGTAGGGTCTTGATATGTGCAGTTCAGGCTGGCTCTGTGCTCACTTTTGTAGCCCCCAGGCTGGTCTTGAACTCTCCTAGGTGTGAGACTACAGGTATGCACCTCCGTGCCCTGTTCTGGGGCCAGCACAGTGTGGCTGGGGTTCTGGGGCTGGCATGACATGCAGCACTGGGGATCAGACTCAGGACCGTGTGCTTTCCAGGCCAGCCGTTATGCTACCAAACTATCTCCCCAGCCCCTCAAATGAATTTTGAGGAATAGGTGAATTCATAAAATTATTTAGTATAGGGTCTATAGGGTCTCACTACACAGATTGGGAAAGTAATGATCCTCCTGTTTTCAGCCTCCCAAACACTGGACTTACAGACCTGTGCCACCATGCCCAGTCTCGATTGCCATCTCAGTGTGCCCTGGGGTCGGGGTCAGCACAGCAAGTGGGACCAAACCCGTTGCCCCTGGATCTTCCTAAGTAGGCACTTTAATCAGCTGAGTTATCTGGCTGGCCCTAATTTTTGATATTTTTTAAAATAAAATTCAAAAATTTAACATATAGGGGCCAGGGAGATAGCTCCGTGGCACAAGTGCTTGCCTGGCAAGTACAAGGCTGTGAGTTTGAACCCCGGTCCAAGGGGGGGAAAAAAATTTAACATATAATTTGGCCTTGGCTTATTAAGATAAGACTTCTAGCTAGGGATATAGCTCAGTGGCATAGCACCTACCATAATGACCTGAGTTTGGTTCCTGGTACCAACTCTCCCCCAATCAGATGGTACCTCCAAACTCTGCTGCCATAGCCACCCAGAATACTGGTATTGCAGGGTGTGCCACCATGACCTGAAATACTTGCTCTTACTTAATTGGCCAAAGCAAGTTTATGGCTAGGCTAATAGGGTGCAGCATGGGCAAGATTGAGCCAAAGACATGGATGCAGGAAAGCTGAATGAACCAGGGCTTTTTTTTTCGATAATGGGAATCGAACTTACAGCTTTGCGCTTGCGAGGCATGCATTGTTCTGTTGAGCTACATCCCCAGCCCAGGGCTCATTTGTGCAGGAGTCTTACAGTCGTTACACAGAACAGGGTTGGTCACAGTGGCGCAGCCCAATGCCTTTTGCAGACAGATACTTGGACCAGCCCACGTCTAAATGCAGGCAGCAGTGGCAGCATGAAGATTATTACTTCACTGAGAGTCCTTGAAAGCCGACAGTCTAGCAGCAACTGTCCATGAAATGAGACCTCGTCTCCTTTGCTCTAGGCTGGGCCTGCCATTGGAGTGCTAACAGCTCCCATGTGCACCAGGCTGTCCCTCCTATCTGGAGGAGCCTGGCTGCCAGAGATGCCTGTCCATCTCCAGATGGAGGCCCCTCTGTCCTGTGCTAGTCCAACCAGAGCGAGACCCACTTTGCTCAGGAGCCTGGCTGAGTGGGTCCCCTTCCTGAGCCTAGTTCTCTCTCTGTAGGATTTGTTTACCGTGGGCCCCGTCAGGATGTTGGTGGCTTCAGTGATGGTGTCCCTTGCTTCATTAGACATGGGGGCTTACAGAGGGGCAATCATGACTTTAGGCACTAAGGATACAGCAGTGAGCAGACCCTGCTTCTCCATGGAGTTTGCATTCCTGTGGGGGAATCTACCAGCAAGTGATAAGTACAGTGTACTGTCAAGAAGTGCTGTGGACTCTAGAGAAAGAAAGCACAGTGGGGCTCGGGCTGCTCCCTAAAGGAGGAAGCCCACTCCGGAGTCCCTGCATCACGAGGACAGCGCAGCCACAAGGTGGCAGTAGCTGCCACTTGGTAACTTTGGTCCAGTGCTTGCCTTCTCCACCCTGGCCTAGGACTGTGCACTAGCCCTTCTGCCCAGAGCCTGCCTGACTGGCCTCTCTCCTTCCCTTTCTGCAGCTGCCTCCCGAATGATCACCAACAGCCTGAACCGCGACTCCCCGCCTGGCACCCCCCCAAGGCGGCCAGACACTAGTACCTCTAAGATCTCAGTCACTGTGTCCAACAAGATGGCAGCAAAGAGTGCCAAGGCCTCTGGTGAGAGGCCCCAGCAGGTGGTGGGAGGAGCTGGTGGGTTGGCCTGAGGCACTGGAGGGTCATGCTCCCCTGTCCTCACAAAGTGGTTTGAATGCCACATGGCACACAAGTATTTGGACTCGTCACCTCTGTGGGCCTCACACATGCATCGTTAGGATGGGACGGTGATGCTCTAACTGCCAGGACAGCAGCACAGCCAGGCTGGTGAGCCAAGGCACACGTGCACCACACCCCACTCAGTGGCTCAGGCTTCTGTAGCAGATGGACACTGCCCCACCAGGTGCTCAGTGCTGTCTGATGTGTGGGTCAATGTTAACCTGCTGCCTCAGCAACCAGACAGCTTTTATCCTTTGGCACATTTGCAGGGATTCCAGCTTTATAAATCAAAAGTAGATTTATGCACAGTGGGAAGTGCTGTATACAGCATGATTCATTTTTAAGAAATGAGTGCAACATGGAAACAAATAGTGAATACAGGTGCAAAAGCAGTGCCTGGAAGGTGGTCTGGAGCCTCCTCCCCACCCTGCAGCTTCCAGGTCTTGCCGGCTTCAGGCTGGTTTGGGATGAGCCACAAAACCTGGGGATCTGGCACCCTCTCTGGCCCTGTCACAGCCAGACTTCTGAGTGCTTCGATGGCATTGCCATTGGACAGTGACGGCAGTGATTGAGGCACTTGGGCAGGTAAAGGAACATGGAGCTCAAGGGATCTGGGTGCCTTTCACCTGGTGCCCAGCCGCACCATGGAGACTCCTCCATCCTGGAGGGTGCTGACCCTGTGTCTTCCTTCCCAGCAGCTGCTCTAGTGTGTGGGGTGGAGGAGGGCCTGGAGGTTCCTGCCAAGCGGCGCAGGGTTACTGCCGAGATGGAAGGGAAATACATCATCAACATGCCCAAGGGCACCACTCCCCGGACCCGGAAGATCCTGGAGCAGCAGCAGGCAGCCAAAGGTACTGGCCCAGGGGCTGCGCACACTACGCACACTACACTTCCACTGTGCTGAGTTGCACAGAGTAAACCTTGCCCTGTAGGCGGTGGCTGAGAAGCAGACTTTTTTTTTTAAAGAATTTTTTATTTTATTTATTATTATTATTTTCTTATTTCAGAACCCTTGTTTGTTTATTCACTCATTTTCATGGCTGGCTCAGCCCGCCCCAAGGGCAGGGCTGGCGCAGCATGTGGTGCTGGGGATCGAACCGGGGTCCCTGAAGCCGCCCAAGCTTCCCCAAGCAGGCGCTTTAGACCACTGAGCCAATCCCTCTGGGCCCCATGAGAAGCAGACTTTTAATAGGAGATCAAGGAGCCTTGGGCTCAGGGGCCAGCAACTGTGCCTGTAGAGAAGGGTGGCAGATCTCCTCTGCCCTGTCATCCTGCGGCTCTTGTAACCTGGCTCCTCAGTGGCTCTGGCCCAGGAGGTGAGGGTGAGGGGTTTAGGGATGGCCTCACTGTAATAAATGAGTGACTGTGCCTGGCTGGGGCAGATGTCCCAGAAGGCCCCATTGCTGAGTCAGAGGAACCTGGCTGAGACTTGGACTAAACCTAGGCCTGCGATGGTGTTGCAGGGTTGAGCGTCTTCTTTTTTTTTAATCTTTTATTTATGTATTTGGTACAGGGTCTTACTGTGCAGCTCTGACTCATAGTGATCCTCTTCTCTCGGCCTCCCTAGTGCTGTGGCTACAGGCGTGTACCACCATGCCCCGTTTGTGGGCTAGCACAGTGGGCCCAGGGTTCCAGGGCCAGTCTAGCACGTGGTACCGGGGATTAAATCCAGGTCCTTGTCCTTGCCAGGCAGGCGCTTCCACTGCTGAGCCATCTCGACAGGTACTGCATGCTGAGCCCAGGGCACACTGTACTGGCCTCGAAGCCATGCACAGTTGACCATTTCTAGTCTGAGCTGTGTAGTGAGACCCTGTAGCAAATGAATAAATAAAAGATGTTTTTAAAAAATGGATTTTAAAAACACAACAAAACGCCAGGTGTGGTGGCTCACAACTGTAATCCCAGCGCTCGGGAGGCTGAGGCAGGAGGATTGGTGTGAGTTTGAGACCAGCCTGGGCTACAAAAGTGAGCTCAAGGCCAGCTTCAACTGCATACCCTGTCTCAAAAAGACAAAAAAAAAAAAAAAAAAAAATTAGAAATGATACAGATTTCACTAAACAAAATGATAGGAATTCTGGGGCTAGCAGGATAGCTTAGTTTTTCTAAAGTACATGCGTAGTCAAGCTTAGGCAAGTGCAGGGACTGTGGTTTGATCCCTGGTACCATATGCTGGGCCAGCTTTGCCCCAAAGGCGGGCTGAGCTGGCCACAGACTTTAGGCTTAGTGATGTATGCCTGTAATCCCAGCACTGGAGAGCCTGAAAAC
>PVJA010055243.1:0-11240 GCA_004027025.1 Myocastor coypus | reverse complement strand
CTTTCTTTCTTTCTTTCTTTCTTTCTTTCTTTCTTTCTTTCTTTCTTTCTTTCTTTTTGTCTTTTTGAGACAGGGTCTCGCTATGCAGTTGAGGCTGGTCCTTTTGTAGCTCACTTTTGAGGCTCACTTTTGTAGCCCAGGCTGGTCTCGAACTTGCACCAATCCTCCTGCCTCAGCCTCCCGAGTGCTGGGATTACAGGCGTGCGCCACCACGCCCGGCTTATTTTTTTTTTTTTTGAGACAGGGTTTTCCTATGCAGTTCATGCTGGCCTTGAACTCACTTTTGTAGCCCAGGCTGGTCTTGAACTCACACCGATCCTCCTATCCCAGCCTCCCAAGTGCTGAGATTATAGGCATGCACCATCATGCCCGGCTATTGTCTGTCTGTCTGTCTGTCTGTCTGTCTATCTATCTATCTATCTATCTATCTATCATCTATCATGTATTTGGTTGTTGTAGGGTCTCACTACGCAGCTCAGACTCGTGATCCTTCTGCTTTCAGCTTTTCCAGCGCTGGGGTTGCAGGCATGCACCGGTATTCCCAGACTCTGGCCCCTTCAGCCTGCCCTGGGGGTGGGGCTAGTGTGAGGTGTGCCAGAGACTAAACCATGGTCCCTGTGCTTGCCTAAGCTTGCCTAACCAGCTGCTTTAGTCTGCTGAGCTATATTGCATAACTCTTAATTAGATCATAGTGAGGTGTTAAATTTTACTGTGCTATTTTACTTTTTTAATGCTAGGAAAGTTTCTTTTTTAATAGTTATAGTTTAAATAAAATAAATCAGATACTTTCTAAATTTTTACCTTGTTAGATGTTGTCCCAGGTGTAATTTTTAGTAAGTATGAACTAGAAGTCATTTCATAGGAAAAGTTTGTAGTTTAATTATTATACTGTGTTCAGTATTTTGGTATGTAATCTAGAAATTTCAACATTGAACTTAATTTATTTTTTAGTGTTCGAGGTTAAATCTCAGGGCCTTCACACTGAATTGCATTCCTAGGCCTTTTTTATTTATTTTGAGATGGGGTCTTGCTACGTTGCCCAGGATAGGCTCAAACTTGTGATCCTCCTGCCTCAGCCTCAAAGAGCATGCGATTATAGGTGTGCACCACATGCCTGGTTGGAAGTAATATTCTGACTTTACTCTTTGGGAAAATTTGAAATTATCCGATCTGACAACTTAAAATGGAAGTTTAAATGAAGTGAAAATAGTGACCCGGAATGCCAACACCCTTCCTCTCGTTACTTCCATTAGGAGCTCAACAATGAGATAAACTTGCAGCAGACAGTGATTTACCAGGCCAGCCAGGCCCTCAGCTGCTGTGTCGATGAGGAGCACGGCAAAGGCTCCCGGGAAGAGGCTGAGGCGGAGAGACTGCTGCTCATCGCAAGTATGTGAGAGTGTGGTACCTGGGACATTTCCAACTGGACAAAGCATATTCCCCGTGGTATACTCAGAAATCTCTAATTTGAGAGAAAGGATTTCCTCCAATCATGTACTTTAACTTGACCCAGTGTCTGGTTTTTTTACTTAGGAAGTTTGAAAAATAAGATACAAAATGTGGTTTCTATCAAAGGCAGAAGCCACCGGAATGCATTTGCAGACCCTAAATGAACACAGATGCATGCACACACATACACACGCACATAAGGGCATGCTCACAACCAGTCTGTGTCTCTTTCTCCATATCGATTTATGTATAGCTAAAATAACTGATATGGGGGGAAGAGACAGACAGACAGACAGACAGACAGACATGCTTGGTAGAAAGTTGATGCTTCCCAGAAAGAGTATTGAAAGCTAAAGTGTTAGATTATAAGAGAGACTGGGGAGATAGCTCAGTGGTCTAAGCTCCTGCTTGATAAGCACAGGGACCTGGGTTCGATTCCAGGTAGCACATGCTGAGCCATGCTGGCCACTAAAACCAGGCATGGTGGCACATTCCTGTAGTACCAGTGCTTGGGAGGCTAGGACAGCAGGATTTGAGCTGAGTCTGAGCTGCATAGTGAGATCCTGTGCCAAACAAACAAACAAATAAATAAATAAATAAATATTATTTAAAAATTAAATTATAAGGGCTTGGTAAATATATACAGTAGACCCTATGCCAAATAAAGAAATACATAAATAATTTAAAAAATTAAATTATAAGAGCTTGATAGATGTACACAGTCCTGGTTTTACCAAGTACCTCCCACCTGATGCATAAAAATGAGTGACTTTTGTCCTTGGTTTTGTTGTGCGCTGGCACTGTCAGTGTACTTTCCTGAACTGGCTTTCAGTTGGAAGGAGTTGCCAGGCATGGTGTGTGCACCTGTACTCCCAGCACTCGGGATACTGAGGCAGGAGGATCGCTATGAATTTAGACCAGCCTGGACTAGATGCTGGACCCTGTCTCAGATAACAAAACAAAGCAGAACAGAACAGAACAGAAAAAGTTTCAATTTTATTTTATTTTTGTCATGCATGGGATGGAACCCAGGACCGTAAGCCACTGCACAGGCCACTAAAGTATATCTATAGCCCCCAGTTGTGATTTTGATATTTGGAATATTTGCTTTCATGTTTTTACATAGCTGAGAAGAGAGCACTTTTAATTGATGAGCTGAATAAACTGAAGAGTGAAGGGCCTCAGAGGAGGAACAAGGCTGGTCTGATGGCCCAGAGTGGATTTGTCGCATCCAGAGGATCAGTCACTTTGTCTGAAATCCGCTTGCCTCTGAAGGCAGATTTTGTCTGTGGTCTCGCTCAGAAATCGGGTATGGTGGTGTTTATTTACATTTTTTCTAGTTTCCATGTTGTGTTATGAACTTTACCTAGGTAAGATTTCTACAGGAAAGTTACAAGAAGAGTTTACATAAAGATAAAAATCAAGTTAGGCTAAACATATTTTGAACACAGAATCTTCTGAGATGCGTTATCCTGACAGAATTGACTTCACTAATTAATTTTACTATGGGATTAAATTGATGCATTTAAAATAACACACTTCAATCATTCTATCTAAAATGCACCCCAGTACATGTAGAATTTTATTCTACAAACTTTGAACCACTGGTTGTACAGATTATGAACACCTCAGTTCAAGGTATTACTATTGAAATTGTTTCTTTTGCCTCACTGAATTGAATATTACACTACATTTTTAAAAGTTTACATTCTACTAAAGATTATATCTTTAAAAAGTCTATCAATCTATGCTTGCAGTGACTGTGTGCCTCCGTTGTGGCATGCTGGTGCTTACACACAGTCGCTGACTGAGCTTTTTGCCTCCTCTTTCTTTCCCTACTTTCCCGTCTCCTTCAAAGTCTCCCTAGACCAGTGAATAGATGGGAAGCTGACAGCAAAATCTGAAAATACAGCAGGGTGTAACTAGTAAGCTTAAGAACATTACAGTTGTATTAAGTATTGGTAGGGCTTTTTTTTTTTTCTTTAGGTGGTTCTAAGTTTTTATTTGTGTAGAACTTCTTCCTCTTTGTGGGAAAGGAAAGTCAGCTGTAGGCCGAGTGACTCTGAGGTACAGGGAAGGTGAAGGGCCGAGCGTTATTGTAGGAATGAGCAGACTCAAGAGGTAGTTACTGCTGTTACCTTGTCCTAGTGAAGCATGAGCAGAAAGCATTTACCTTGAGATGCATGGTTATCTAGCGACAAATAAGAAATGGCTCGTGATTTTATTAGGACTTACCTTTGTGTAACTTTCATGGTATTTTAACCTCACTTTTGGAAAGATAAATCATAATTTACTCTTCAGAGATATTTATTTGGTTTATAAGGTGAAATTCAAAGTCAGTAGAAATTGAGGAACTAAGGAGAGACCTTGATGTTTATTCAAAGTTGCAGCTGTCAGGTTAGGTCTAATTAAAATTTTCTGTCTGGAAACTTGATTTTAGTAACTTTAAATATAAATTTATATGAACTGATTGCAGTATGACTATTTCTTTGGCGGTTCAGAACATTGCTCAGCTTAGATCTGATTTTGCATGTGCTAATTATGATTATTAATGACAATTTCTTGCAGATGCAGCCAATTACTATTACTTAATTATGCTAAAAGCAGGAGCCGAGAACATGGTGGCCACACCACTGGCGAGCACTTCAGACTGTCTGAGTGGCGACGCTCTGACATTCACTACTACATTTACTCTGTGAGTAATTAGACTTTAGGTGGCTTAGATAGTATTCTCATTTAAACAGTTAATGCAGTCTAAGGATACCAGTGACATTTATCTGTAAATGGTTCTTGGGGTTAAAACCATAATCTGATCATCAAATCTTTGTAAATGCTAAGCATGTGCTTTACTACTTACCTCCTTATTTTTTATTTATTTTTATTTTGATACTGGGAATTGGACTCAGGACCTTGAGCTGGTCAGGCAGGCACCTGTATTGCTGAGCTATCCCTGACCCTATTTTGTTTAGTTTTTGAGACTAGGTCTTGCTATGCGGTCCAAGCTGCATTGAATTCATTTTATAGCCCAACTTGACCTTCAGCTTGTAGCAGTCTACCTATTTCAGTCTCCTGGGAGTTGTATATTCATTTTTTAAATAGGTAAATAACTCAGTTTCCACGTTTTTAAATTTAGATTTTATGTTTTTGATGTTTTCCATTGAGTAGCACATTTCTTTCATGTGACTATGGATACTTGATACTTTGAAGTATTATATTAAATGTGAACCATTATTTTTATTTTTTGTTTATTTTATTTTTTGCCTTTTTGAGACAGGGTCTCACTATGCAGTTCAGGCTGGCCTTGAGCTCATTTTTGTAGCCCAGGTTGGTCTTGAACTCGCACTGATCCTCCTGCCTCAGCCTCCCGAGTGCTGGGATTACAGGCGTGAGCCACCACGCCTAGCTACGTGAACCATTATTTTTATATATGCTTTAAATTTCGTATAACATACTTAATATTTAGTTTTAATAAAATATGTTTACTTTTACAGATATATTTTGAAAGTACATAGTACAAATCAATTTGAAAAAAACATTACTTTTTGAAATTCTTGAATTATAAAAGACTGAAGTCAGTATTTCTGACTTTTTAATACAGACAGTTCTTACCATTTCTCATGGTAAGTTTTTAATTAAAAGCACAATGTATTTCTTTACTCTCACAAACTTGTAACACTATTCGTGGTATTTTAAAGGCATAATCTGAAGTTTTTCTTATTTCATTTAATGTCCTTTCTTTTCCAGACAAGATGTGTCTAATGACTTTGAAATAAATCTTGAAGTTTACAGCTTGGTAAGCATTTATAGTTTTCTGAAATAACCAGCGGTATATTTTCCTTAAGATATGAGATTGCAATCTGATTATAATTTGGATTTGTCTGTAGGTACAAAAGAAAGATTTTTCAGGCCCTGATAAGAAGAAGAAAACATCCAAGTCCAAGGTGAGAATTACAGAAATCTAGGAAAAATATTACACTCAAAAACAATAGGTGCCAAGGGCTGGGGAGATGGCTCAAGGGCACAGGTGCCTGCCTAGCAAGTGCAAGGTCCTGAGTTTGATCCCTGGTTCCACAAACAAACAAAAAACCAAACAAATAAAACAAACAATAGGTGTCATGCTAGTTTTAATCATGACACAATTTTTAATGATTCTAAAGTCTTCAAATCAGCTTTCTATCCCAGCTTTTTACTTCTTGCATTAAATAGGAGTGAATCTGTCAGGTGAACTTACAGTGAGCGACTGGGATCCCAAGTATAAGCTTCGATGCTCAAAACAAAGCTTTGTTTTGTCTACATTTACTTGACAACTTCCATAATGGCTTAAAACTTGCTGTCCTCTGCACTCTCATCCCCCTAGGTCCTCCAGAGGAGCATGTAACTATACAGTCACTTGTGTAGGGGAGAAGCAGAGCCTCTAATTTGGTTTTTACTGTTGTAATCATTGTTGTTCTCCTAAGTCATCATTAAAGAGTTGTTCTTTATTTCAAATTAATTTCTCTGGAACAAAGAGAAAAGCGAAAAAAAATTCTTTTTGCTAAGGGACTCAATTCTGGTTGATTCATCTTTAAGATTTATTTTTTATGTGGGAATAGCTCAAGAGTAAATTTTAAACTCTGAATTATAGTGGTTTTTTTTGGTCTTTTTGAGACAGGGTCTTGTTATGCAGTTCAGGCTGGCCTTGAGCTCACTTTTGTAGCCCAGGCTGGTCTCGAACTCACACTGATCCTCCTGCCTCAACCTCCTGAGTGCTGTGAATTATAGTGTTTACTTAGAAATATACTCATTTTTTCTCTTAGGCTATCACTCCAAAGAGACTCCTTACATCTATAACTCCAGTAAGTAGAACATTTAAAAAATTAAACTTTCTTGAGGAATTTTCATTCTATACATAAGATTATAAATTGGATAACAAATTCTAAACTAATTATAAATTGTATAGATCTTTAAGATACATTAATGAGGAATGTGATCCTTGACATTTATGTAGGAAAATTGTTTTCTGAGATGTAGTCTTTGTCCTGTGAGTTTTTGTGCTTGCTATTTACATCTTTACATCAAAGAAAAGTAACTTATGTTTCTTCCTTATATTTATTATTATTATTATTTTTGTTTTGTTTTTTACAGAAAAGCAGCCTTCATTCTTCAGGTGAGTGGATTCTGAACTACATAAGGTTTAGAATAGGAAAAGAATTGAGCAGTTGTGCATATCTGATAGAATGCATTCACGTATGTCAGCCACCTTGCTTTTGAGTGTTTACCCTGGCCTGCTTTGGGATAATACTTTCTTTTTTTTTTTTTTTTTTTTGTCTTTTTGAGACAGGGTCTTGCTATGCAGTTGAGGCTGGCCTTGAGCTCACTTTTGTAGCCCAGGCTGGTCTCGAACTCGCACTAATCCTCCTGCCTCAGCCTCCCGAGTGCTGGGATTACAGACGTGAGCCACCACGCCCGGCTGGGATAATACTTTCTATATGGGTTTGTTTTCAGTGCCATACAAAGTTACTGGCCAGAACAGCATGCAGCAGTCCCTGTGTACCTTTGTCAGGCGCCTGTGCAGACAGCAGCCATCACAGGGTTCAGGCTGTGGCTGTCCAGTCACACGTGCTGCTGACTTAGCAGGCAGCGCAGCAGGGAACAGCACTGCTCCCTGTGCTTCTCGCTCTGTGGATTGTTTTGTGCTGTCCACGCTGTGGCATTTACCTCTCTCCACAGTACCCATCACAATGGCATTGTGTCATGCTGTCAAGGCTCTTTCCAGTTCGCTAGGCCGTGGGGTGCTGTGAGCCAGGAGAGGCCTTTTCTTTTTTTTTTTTTTTGTCTTTTTGAGACAGGGTCTCACTATGCAGCTCAGGCTGGCCTTGAGCTCACTTTTGTAGCCCAGGCTGGTCTTGAACTCGCACCGATCCTCCTGCCTCAGCCTCCCAAGTGCTGGGATTACAGGCGTGCGCCACCACGCCCGGCCGGAGAGGCCTTTTCTGTGATGCGTTAGGCCTAAGTTTTCTAAAGGGGCTTAGGCTGGAGCTGGTGCTTCTCACGTCCTTGAAGCTGTTTCCTTTTTTTCTGTGGCACAGAGTTGCCAGAAGACCTATGCAGATTTTATCTCTGCTGCTGATTATGTCACTCTGGCCTATTAGTACTAAAGTCTCTTCTGTGTTTCTTAGGAGAAAATGGCTTTTTGAAGTGTTCACTTTTAAGTTTTGAGTCTTTCAAACACATCCATTCTAAATATTAAGGAGCACTTATACTCATGTAAAGACAAAATTCTATGTAATTTTCTTTAAGAAAATGTTTTATTCTGTTTTATGTCACATTTAAAAAGAGAGGAGAAGGTGGCACTTTTCCCTGAGGCAATTTAGTTTCATCCTACTGGTGTTGTGGGGAATTCCTGTTTGATCTTGCCAGAGTCCCTGAACTAAATGCTCTGGGCTCTTCTTTGCAGTTATGGCCAGCCCAGGAGGCCTGCATGCTGTGCGCACCAGCAACTTTGCCCTTGTTGGCTCCTACATGTTGTCCTTATCATCTGTAGGAAGCACAAAGTTTGCTCTTGACAAGGTATTTGCTCTCAATCTTATGACTATGTTGTGTTATTTCTTAGAATTTTAGAAAAATTAGGTTCATAAAAGTGCTATAATGCTTCTAAGTGTTTGAAGTTTTTAGCTGTGACTGTTCTTAGAATTGCACATTTTAACTAGACCCAAGTATGCCAAAATGGTGTATTTTTTGATGTTGGAAGTATCTCTCTAATATCTTAATACTATAGTGAGATTTTCAAAGTAATATACTTTAGTTCATGCTGTCATTTTTTACAAAAGAAGTGTTGCTTCTTACATTTTAATGTTAAATTTGTAGGTTTCTTCTTTTTCCTTTCCCCCTTTTGAGATGAGTCTTGCTATGTTTCTTCTTCCTCCCCACCCCTCTTTTTGAGACAGGGTCTTGCTATGCAGTTCAGGCTCATCTTGAACTCACTATATAGCTCAGGCTGGCCTTGAACTCATGGCAATCCTCCTGCCCCAGCTTCCTGAATGCTGGGATTATAGGTGCGTACAACTGTGCCCAACCTAATTTATAGTTTTAAAACACAATGGAGGCTGGCTAGATAGCTCAGCCAATTAAAGTTGCCTGCTTAGGCACACACAGGGACTGGGGTTCCATCCCTGGTGAGCTGTGCTGGCCCCACCACCCAGGGGGTGCTGAGATATCAGTTGAGACTGGGCATGTTAGGTTATGCCTGTAATCCTGGGGCTTGGGAGGCTGAACACAGGAGAATCATTCCAGGTCCAATCTGTGTAGTGAGACCCCATAGACCCTGTACAAATATATATATATATATATATATATATATATATATATATATATATATAAAACCCAGTAGTTTCCCTAGTTGAACCTTATGGATTTAATTTTGATAAGAGAAGTAAACAGATTAGCCTCTTAGAACAAGCACTTTTTAATCTAAGGCATTTCTTTTGTGTACTTCCTTCCCAAATGAAAGCTTCAGAATTCAAATCTGTATTAAGTCGCCATTGTTTTTTTCACCATAATGTAATATAACTAAACTTTTAAGTAGCTAAAAGACCATTTTTTTCTTAGTCCATGTTTGCAGTACATAATTCTTAGGCTCCTTGGGAAGAGCTGGCACATGAACATTACACAGTTTAATTCTTCTTTATTCTCTTCCATCAGCTCATGCCCTCTCGTTTCTGGATGCCTTTGCCCTTTGAGAAGCTCTATCTCCCTGCTTCCTGTTGTCTGTCTGTCTGTCTGTCTGTCTGTCTGTCTGTCTATCTATCTATCTATCTATCTATCTATCTGTCTATCTATCTATCTATTTATATTATGGCTGGCTCAGCCTAACCTGGGGCTGGGGCTGGGGCTGGGGCTGGCACAGCATGTGGTACTGGGGATTGCACCGCGATCCCTGCAGTTGCCTAAGCTTGCTTAAGCAAGCGCTTTAGACTGCTGAGTCATCTTGCAGGCCCCTATTATCTGTCATTTATTTTGCTCTTACCAAACCATTTTAAAAAGTGAACTAGGGCCAGGGATATAGCTGAGTAGCTCAGTGACTGCCTAGCAAGCCTGAGTAATACAATAACTATACATATTTATAGAGTCTGCTATGATATTTTACACTTATACATAGTGTCACTGATGAAATCAGGGTAATTAACATTTCATTGAACACACACACACACACACACACACACCCTACCCAACCCGACCCTGTGTCAAACCCAGGCCTCTTGTATTTGCTAACCAGTATTCTACCACTGAACTACATCCCTACCCCTTTTAAATTCTACTTTGAAACAGGGTTTTGTTGAGTTGCCCAGGTAGGCTTTTGAATTTGTGAGCACCCTGCCTCAGCTCCTAAGTAGCTGGGATTATGGTGTGTACCGCAGTGCCTGGCCTCCTTATTTCTTTGTTTCATCCTTTGAGCTCCCAGTTTCAGGTTCTTTATAAAATACAGTATATAACAGATTATTCTAAAGTTTTGTCACCCTGCTGTGTTGTGGGACAGTAGCCTATGCTCCTTTTGTCTTGTTTCCTGTTATACAGTCTACATCTCCTTTCCCCTAACTCTTCTTAGCCTCCAGTAATTGCGATTTTATGTGCAGATTGACTTTATTTAGAATCAACCTATGAGAGAGAACAGGCAATACTGGACTTGTGATACTTTATGTTCTTATAAGAGTTGTCTGTAGTCAGAAGGTAGAGGTGAAAGTGCATAAAAATTAAAAGGCTCAATTTCAAGTATTTGTCCTGCTTTTAATTTACTCTTTATTATGGAATTAGTTACTTTATTTTGCAGGGATTTTGTTTTCCCAGTATAGAATATTACTTAGGTTAGTGTGAAGTAATCTGAGTTCATTTTATGAATGCCTTTTTTTTGGGTGGTTGATGGACAAAAAGCAAGCTATAGTTAAAATTTTGACTATTGTCAAAGTCATATATATATTTTCATATGTTCATTTCTATCAATTTACATAACTACTAATTTAGCTAATTTAACAAAAATGAGTAATTATGAGCCTTTTTTTTTTTCTTTGTCCTTTTTGTTTGTTTTTTTTTTAGATAAATTATGATGTAAAAGAACAAGAGCTACTGGGCTATTTGTTCCAGGAAAAGGTTGCCACATTTTCTTTGCTTGAAACTAATGTACTTCAAAAATCAATCTTAATGTTTAGTCCATGTATCTTTCTTTTACTAACTACTTCTCTGTCTTTTGGGTTATTTTGAATAATTAAGGTCATTGTGGAAGCTATTCTTTCTTTGGACTCTTACAGGGGGACATCTTTTCTTTAAAGCTTTCTTTGGCAATTTTTTTTTTTTTTTTAATTTTCAGACATGCTTGATATTTGGGGTTTTTTTCATGTAGTCTCCTGCTTTAAGTTCTTTAAACTTTTATATTCAGTTTAATGTTGATTTTTTTCTAAGTATCAATTATAATGTCACATTCATAACTATTTAAAATTTTATTTATTTATTTTTTCTTGTTTCAGAACCTTTATTTGTTTATTCACTCATTTTTATGGCCGGCTCAGCCCACCCCGAGGGCTGGCGCAGCATGTGGTGCCGGGGATCGAACCGCGGTCCCTGAAGCCGCCCAAGCTTTCCCAGGCAGGCGCTTTAGACCACTGAGCCATTCCTCCGGGCCCATAACTATTTAAAATTACTCAATATTTTTGACTTTTTAATCTACTTAAAGAGTAATTGGTGTTGTTTTCAATAAAAACAAGGGTTTAGTAGTATTGATTGGCCAGTTGGAATATTGCTCATTGTATTTAACATTAAAG
>PVJA010055242.1:0-11250 GCA_004027025.1 Myocastor coypus | reverse complement strand
TGGGCTACAAAAGTGAGCTCAGTACCAGCCTCAACTGCATAGCGAGACCCTGTCTCAAAAAGACAAAAAAAAAAAAAGACATTAAAAAAAAAACAGAAGGTCTCCTGAGCTGGGGGCCTGTCTTTGGCAGTCGGGGTCCCTTCAGCCCTGACCCCTCCTATTTCCCACTCCAGAGAGGAGCAGGAAGAGGACCAAAGTACAGAAGAAGTCACAGCGGGTCCAGAAACCCTTGCATGTTGACCGCGTCCTAGAGAACACATCCAAGATCCCTGCTCCCAAAGAGTGAGCATCCCCGAGCGCAGGCCCCTCCTTCCTGCCAGCCCCTGGCCTGAAGGACTCCCCGGAGGGTAGGGGGATCGGGAGGGCAGTTTGGGCAGTAGGCAGGTAGGGCTTTTTGTTTGGAGATAGAGTCTTCCTATGTTGAACTCCACTCCTCCTGCCTCAGCCTCCTGAGTGTTGGGATTAAAGGTGTGTATCACTGTGCCCAGTGGGACTTGGACTCTGGAGAGTGTGTTGGAGCAAGCAAGGGGCCTGGCTGTTGGGCTCGGGACAGGGAGGAGGGGACACCTGGAAGGTGAGTTCAGGGTCCCGGTCACTCGAGCTGAGCCGTTCAGCGTGGCAGGTGGGTCAGGTGGCATGATAGCCAGCCAGGCAGCCCGAGTTAGAGGCCTGGGATTTCGGGTGATACCAGGAAGGGATCTTGCCTGGTGGAGGGCTGGGGCCCCAGGCTGCCACCTCACCTGCACCTTTCCCTGCCAACCCGGTCCAGCATCCTTGCCCACCAAGTCCCCAACGCCAGGAGGCTCCGGCGGAAGGAGCAGCTATGGGAGCGGCTGGTGAAGCAGGGCGAGCTGCCCAGGGAGGTGCGGAAGGCCCAGGCCCGGCTCCTTAACCCCCCCACACCCAAGGACAAACCTGGACCACAGGACACCGTGGAGCGGCCCTTCTATGACCTCTGGGCCCCAGATAGTGAGTAACGCTGCTGCTGCCCGGTGGTAGGCACGGAGCCATTGTGGGTGTCATGCACTGTGCAGGAGCCGGTGTCGGGGTGCCTGTGGGCCTTCTTTCCACGGATCCCAGCAGAACAGAGTGTCTTGAGTGGTCAGCGCTCTTCCTGCTGTGCCTCTGTCCTGAGTAGGGGCCGGCCTCTGCCCAGCCTCCCTGGCTCTGAACCCCTCCTAGCGGTGGCTTGACTTCAGCGCCTCACCTTTGAAGTAGGGGGGTTAGAGGAGTCCCTCGGGCTCGTACCACGCAGCCCTAGCAGCTGCCTCGCTGTCTCTGCAGACCCTCTGGACAGGGCGCTGCTCGGCCACGATGACTTCTTCCTCGAGCAGACCAAGAAGAAGGGTGTGCGGGTGAGGACTTGCATAAGGGCGGTCTGGGTCGTGGGGCGGGGGTGCAGCCTCCATGTCCGTTATCCTGGTGACCCAAGGTGACTGGAACACTGGGCGCTGGAGCCTGGTGGCCTGCGTCCTTGCCCCAGCGCCAGTGCTGATGTCCTGGAGGTGGCCTGACTTTCTGCACCTCTGTCCCTTCCTGTGCAGTGCAGATGGTAGCCAGGTGTGGGGGCACACACCCCTAATCCTAGTGCTTGGGGAGGTTGAAGCAGGAGTTTCATTGAGTGTTTCAGGCCAGGCTGGGCTATATAGCAAGATCCTATCTCACCAGAAAAGAAAAAACACCCCAGCACTTGGGAGGCTGAGGCAGGAGGATCAATGTGAGTTAGAGACCAGCCTGGGCTACATAAGTGAGCTCAAGGCCAGCCCGAACTGCACAGTAAGACCCTGTCTCAAAAAGACAAAAAAGAAAAAATAAGAAGTGTGCTTGCTGCTTTTTGTTTCATTTAAGAGTAGGAAAATTAGGGGCTGGGAAGATAATTTAGCAGTCTTAAGTGCCTGCCTGGCAAGTGCAAGGACTCATATTCAATCCCCAGTGCCATGTGCTATGCTGGCCCTGGACGCACTGTGTGGGCACTGTTGTGTTATTCTGGTGTCGGTGCCGAAAGAAACGACGAGAAGACCTGATGAAGGTAGTTCAGAGGACTCCCTAAGACTTGCCCCTCTCGAAGTGAGCCTCGATCCTCTGGAGGATCTTCCTTTTATTCAGTGTTCAAGAACAGGAAATTGCGTAACTGCTTTGGGGAAATTGAAAACATTCCAAGCAGGGGAGGGGACATCCAGAACTCCCTGCAGGTGTCCTTGGGCTCTGTATTGAACCAGGCAGGATGTTTTTCTCAGCACTGGGTGTAGCTTTTTGCCCCCACAAAGGGAAGCCTAGTCCCACCTGCACACACTGGATCAATTCCCTGGCTTCCTGCCAGCTCCCAACATACAACAGGGCACAGTGGTGCACTCCTGTAATCCCAGCGCTGGAGAGGCCAAGACAGGATCACTGCAAGTCAGAGCTGCGTAGTGAGACCCTGTACCAAATAAATGATCCTGTGCTTTTATGGAACGGTAGGGAAAATCTTGAGCTAACACAGGGGTGCCTGTGTTCCCAGGTTCCTAGGACCATGCGTCCTCCGAGTAGCTCCTAGGTGGCCCCAGAGTCCCCTGGTTTTTTCCAGTGAGCAATAGGACGGCAGAAGTCACCACATGATACCGAGGATGCAGCCTGTGCAAGCAGAGTGCAGACCTACCTGGCCCAGTGGCCACCCTGCAGGCTTGCTCACCTCAGACAGGGGTCTCTGGTGCAGGCGCTGGGTCCCACAGGGACTTGGCTGCAGCTCCTGAGCTGGGTATGAGGAGTGGAACCTCGAAGAGCCTGACCATCTCTGTCCCTTCCTGCTGCTGCTTAAGTCCCAGGACAGTGCTGGGAGAACACCAGATATGGAGTGCGCAGTGCGGAGGTCCTGCAGGCATGGTGCCTGGTGGGCGCCTGCTCTCTGCTTCCGGGGAGCGTCCTGGATGCCACAGTTTCACATGGAAGGCAGAGGATGGGAAGGGAAAGCGTCTGTCTTGTTAATTACATAAGTGCATAATCATGGCCAGCTCAGTCTGCCCCAGGGGTGGGGCTCATGCACCATGTGGTGCCAGGCAGGTGCTTTAGACCTCTGAGCCATCTCGCTGGCCCTGTTTTTTTTTTTTAAAGCGGGACTGGGGTTCGAACTCATGACCTTGCACTTGCCAGGCAGGCACTTGTGACACAGAGCTATCTCCCCTTTGTTAATTTCTTGAGACTGAATCTTACCATGTGGCCCCAAGCTAATTTTAGAACTTGAGCTCCTTGTGGCTCAGCCTCCCTGGTAGCTGGGGTTCCAGGTGCACGCCCTGTGCGCGGCTCCCATTTCTGCGTAGTGTCATATTCTCACTTGAGTGTAGCCTGGGGTATCACGAGCCATACTCCTGGCCTCAGCTTGTCCTGGCCTTGTCTCCCCGCAGCGCCCACAGCGTCTTCACATCAAGCCTTCCTCGGCGCCGGCCGTGGAGGTGATGCCTGCTGGGGCCTCCTACAACCCGACCTTTGAGGACCACCAGGTGGGTCCGTGTCAGGACCCGACCAGCCAGGCCTTGGTCCCCAGCCAGCCTGGCTTGGGGCGGGGGAGGGCGTGCTGGAGCTAAGCAAGCCTGGGAGGGTAGTTTGGAGGAGCAAGAAAGTCTCTCAGGAAGTCCAGGGGCACTGGACGCTGGCCATAGCTGAGAGGCTCAGCCATGGGCAGAGGGGCAGTGGGAAAAGGACACTTGCTCAGAGTGGCAGGCTTTGCTGTTGCAGCTGAGGGCAGGTTCCATGCTGGTCCTTTGCTGGGCACCCAGACCCTTGATTCAGCCCCCAGCACTTCCAGAGACCAAGGGACAAGGCTGTCCCCAAGCAGCAGGTACTGCAGGTTCTGTGGGCCCCATGAGACCAGGACAAGGTCCTGGGGAGCAGGTACAGCGTCGGGTCATGTGGACTTGAGTGTGAGTGTATGTGTTGCGTGCAGGGTGTGGGTTAGACGGCACAACCACTGCTTCCAGTGCACAGTGCTGCGGCTTTGGTGACATAGGGCCTAGGATATGAGCACTTCCCTCCTCTCAGGCCCTGCTCCTGGAGGCCCACAAGGTGGAGCTGCAGCGACAGAAGGAGGCCGAGAAGCTGGAGCGGCAGCTGGCGCTCCCCCCTGCTGAACAGGTGGCCACGCAGGTGAGCCCCACGCCCCAGCCCTGCCCGCCCCCCCTGCGCTGCTGCTCGAGCACCCGACCTCACACCGCTTCCCTGCAGGAGTCTGTGTTCCGGGAGATGTGCGAAGGGCTGCTGGAGGAGTCCGACGGGGAGGGCGGGCCTGGCTGTGATGTGCCACCTGCGGCCAGTGAAGTGGGGGCGGCTGAGGCTTCTCCCTTGCCCGCCCGCCTGGCCGCTGCCACAGAGAAGAAGACGGAGCAGCAGCGGCGGCGGGAGAAGGCTGCCCGCGTGCTGGTGAGCGCCAGCCAGTGGCCTGCTGTGCGATGTGGATGGGAGGCCTTGGTCAGGGAAACAACAAAAGTAGTGTGGGAAAACAGCTGCTGAAAGCCAGGCGTCGTGGTGCCTGCCTGGGGAGGCTGAGGCAGGGGGATCTCCAGCTAGAGACCTGCCTGGCAACTTACTGAGATCTTGTCTCAAAGTAAGGAGCTTAGGGGCCGGGGAGATAGCTCAGTAGAATAAGCATTTGCCTGGGAAGGGCCAGGGCCTGAGTTCAATCCCTGGCTCTGAGGGAAAAAAAAAAAACCTGCGGCATAACCAGTGTTTCAGCTTCCTGAGGCTTGATTCCTAGTATCGGGGAGATGACTTGTGAGAGACACCTGAGTAGCCATGTGCAGGGGCAGGGACCAGGAGTCGGGGGAGGCTGTGGGGTGTCAGGGCCCCAACCTGGCCCTTCCTTCCCCCAGCGGGCGCAGCAGGCCGCACTGCGGGCTGCCCGGCTCCGGCGCCAGGAGCTCTTCCGTCTGCGTGGGATTAAGGCCCAGGTGGCCCAGCGGCTGGCAGAGCTGGCGCGGCGGCGAGAGCGGCGGCGGCTGAAGCGGCTAGTGGAAGACGACAAGCCCCGCCGGCTGGGGCGGCTCAAGTGAGCCCAGGCCCACGCTGTCCCTGGGGCCCATTCTGCGCTGGGAGTGGGGGAGCTTGGACTTAGGGCCCGGTTGAGCTCAGGCCTGAGCAGCATCCTCTTTTCTGCAGGTACCAGGCCCCCGACATCGATGTACAGCTGAGCTCTGAGCGGGCGGATGCGCTCAGGACCCTGAGGGTGGGTTGTGCATGCCAAGGTGCTCAGGGTGGCGGGACTGTGCCCAGTGATGACACTATCCTTGCTCCCCGTGCCCGCAGGGGCTGTGGGTGACAACTTGCCACCCTGGGCTGGCCCGGTGAGGCTGATACCCGGTGGCTGAGGGCACAGGGTGCTGCGGGGGTAGGCCGGGGGGCACTTCTGTCCAGCTGGGGCTCCCGTCCTGTGCCTTGGGCCCAGGTCTGTGTCCTGGACCTGGCCCCTGAGCCTCCCTCTCTGTTGCAGCCTGAGGGCAACATCCTCCGGGACCGCTTCAAGAGCTTCCAGCGCCGGAACATGATTGAGCCTCGGGAGAGAGCCAAGTGAGGGCCGGGTGGGGTGGGGGTGCAGGATGCTCCAGGCAGGGGACCCCCTGGTGCGCAGCCGGGCTGCCCTCCCTGACGTCCTTGCTCTGCTTCCCAGGTTCAAGCGCAAATACAAGGTGAAGCTGGTGGAAAAACGGGCATTCCGAGAGATCCAGTGAGTGTTCCCCTCTCTACCATAGTGTCCCTGTAGGGTCCTGTGGTCGTAGGGCTTGGTCAGCCTGGGGTGGCACCGGAGGGCCCAGAGTAGAGGGGGTGCCACTCACTGCCCGGCCCCTTTCTCCGCAGGTTGTAGCAGCTCAAGGTGATGCTGCAGCCCCGCCCCTCAATAAAGCACCCGTGACCAATGCCAGGGCTGTGTGGCTTCCTCCCCTCTGGTTGCCCATCCTCTGTCGCCCCTGACGTCCCCTGCTGGCCAGGACACACAGGACACTGCTGCTCTGCACCAAAGCCTGGGGAGGCCGGATGTCCCAGCCCTACACAAGTGGGCACAAGGGGCGCTGCAGCCTGGTGGCTCTGCGTGTCTGGCCCCAGCGCCAGAAGGGCTTGGAGACCTGAGGAGGTGGTGGGTTGGGTTATGGGGTATTAGCGAGTGGTGCTCAGGGTGTGTGAGCGTCCTGGTGTTAAAGGTGAGGAAGCGGGCTGCAAGGAGAGGCTGGCCCTGCCTCATGCACACGTGGCGAGACCTGCCACCCTCCACCCCAAAGTATTTAGAGCAGGGTCTGAATACTGCTCAGGTGCCCAGGCTGTCCTCGAATCTCGGGAGCCCCTGACTAGCTGACTACCTGGAGGCCGCATGGAAGGTGGCCTCTGAGCCTTGACCTTGCCTCTGTTCCCTCCACAGCACCTACCCCTGCAGGGTCACACTGTCACACATCGCTGAGGGACAGCCGCCTCTGCAGCGGTGAGGCTGTGGCCTTCTCCCCATGAGGCAGGAGTGGGCTTTATTTTTTCTTGAGGCAGGATCTGGCTGCGTAGTCCAGGCTGCCGCTGAGATCACAGGTGTGTGCCACCACACCTGGCTTTCCTCCCATCTTAAAAAGGAAAAGGAATGTTTCTTAGGTAAAATGTGGCGCTCTATGCTTGCATTTGGGAGTGAGGTGAGGACAGATGCCAGGGACAGTTGGAGAGGCTGGAGTTCCACGGCCAGCCGTGCAGGAGGATCCAGGCCTCCCAGCAGTGCCCCCTGGAGACCAGCGGGAGAGCTCTGGTGCCTCCTGCCCCAGCCCTGGGTGGAAGAAGTAGGTCTTGCAGCAGGCACAGTGCCATGGGGAACCTTTGGGAAGGGCAGGACTGCTGCTATGCTCGCCAGGCTGCTGAGTAGGAAGGAGACATAGCTGCGTGGCTGCCTCGGGTTCTGCTTTCAAACCAGGAGCTGGGTTGTGTGCCGGCCACATCCCTGCTCTGCCCCTGTCCCTGATGCCATGTGGAAGTGGCTTTCAAAGTGCTCAGGGCAGAGCCTAACCCCACCCGTCTTTGCCCTGCTTGCTCACTGTTTTATTATTATTATTATTATTTTTTATTTTTATTTTTATTTTTGGTTTTATTTTTATTTTTTTTTTGAGACAGGGTCTTGCTGTACAGTTCAGGCTGGCCTTGAGCTCAGTTTTGTAGCCCAGGCTGGTCCCGAACTCTCACCGATCCTCCCGCCTCAGCCTCCTGAGTGCTGGGATTACAGGTGTGCGCCACCACGCCCGGCTTTGCTCACTGTTTTAGCAGGGAGAAAAAGACATGGGAACTTGCAGTCCCTGCAGGGTTGCACAAACGCCTTGGCCACGTAAACTACTTGCTCCTGGGAAGCTGCAGAGGAAACAGCCAGGGGAAGCACAGGTGGAGGAGGGCCCAGGACCAGGTGGTCCAAGCTCAGCTCTTCACGAGAGGGGGCTCTGTCTAGGCTGGCATCTGATCTACAAGCCCCAGGCGAGCCTCCTAGGGGTAGGGGTTTCCAGAAGTATGTTTTTTTTTTCTTATGCAGTTGAGGCTGGCCTTGAGCTCACTTGTAGCCCAAAGCTGGTCTCACACTGATCCTCCTGCCTCAGCCTCCCAAGTGCTGGGATTACAGGTGTGTGCTATCACGCCTGGCCCCAGAAGGTGCTTACTTGTTCCAACACTTTCTTACGAAGTTCTCCAGACTGGAACTCAGATCCTCATACCTCAGCTCCCCAGCTGGTGGGATTACGTGTGCCACCACACCTAGCTTTCGAATTTTCTGTAGCAAACTAGACAATTCTAAGCAAACTTTATTTTATTTATTTATTTTTTTTTTTTGTGGGACCAGGGTTCGAACTCACGACCTCGCACTTGCCCAGCAGGCACTTGTGCCTCGGAGCTATCTCCCCAGCCCCTTTATTTTATTTTTAAACCTTCTACTTCTTTATTTATTTCTTGTTTCAGAACCCTTATTTGTTTATTCACTCATTTTTTTATGGCTGGCTCAGCCCGCCCCGAGGGCAGGGTTGGCGCAGCATGTGGTGCCGGGGATTGAACCGCGGTCCCTGAAGCCACCCAAGCTTTCCCAAGCAGGCGCTTTAGACCACTGAGCCATCCCATCGGGCCCCAAACTTTAAAGACCTAGGATTCAGGTGGTTGTGCACCCAAGACCCAGCAGTGGGGAGTCCGAGTCACGAGGGGGAAGCCAGCAGATTCGGCTGCCTGTATTTGTCAGTAAGGTGGGGACAGGCTAGGGGAACTCCAGTCTCAAAAGGAAGAACTGGAAAAGGGCGGCAACATAGCGCCCAGGCCCCGGGTTCAATCCCCAGCACCACAAATGAGGCTCAAGGCTGCTGCGGTATGGCTGAATGGAAGAGTGCTCACCTAGTGTGCACCATGACTTCCGGGCCAGCAAAGGCTGCATAGTGAGACTGCCCCAAGCCAGAGAAGCAGGAAGCCCTGCAACAGATGGCAGCCAAGGACATGCATGGGGTTGGGCAGACTGCACTGGGCCCCCTGGGGAGCTCCCCAGTGATGCGGTGGACTCGGTGCGGCTCAGGGACCCACGACACCTGAGGTTGGTTCGAGGGTGCCTATGGTGATGCCCGTGGGCAGAGCTCAGAGCACGGCAGCCCTTTGTTGCCTGGCATCGCCTTGAATCAATTTGGAGCAGCAGTGTGGACTGGGAAAGGCAGCAGTGTCCTAAATTCGATCAAGACGCAGAGACAAAGCTCAAGGGTGCCCACGGCCATTCAGGGACCAGCCAGTCTGACGCCCCTTTTTTGCTCAGGACCCCCGCAGGGCCTCTTCCAGGTTTGCCTGCGCAGCAGGCTGTCCGGCTTGTACACAGGAAGCCGAGACAGGAGATGGAAGGACGTGAGTTCTCCAGCAACCGTCTGGGCTTCTGGGTCCAGCCATACCCGCAGCCCTCCCTGTGGTGATGGACACCAGCTGCTGAGGTTGACCCCGGCCTGGTTTCGGACTTGAGCAGAAAGGCCTGCCTCGGACCTGCCCGGGTGTCCCCACCCCGACTGCCTCCTCTAGTTTCCTCTGCTTCCCGCCACTGGTGGAGCTTCCGCACCGTGATTCTGGCTGCCTTGCCCCTTGTTGAAGGCATGTCAGCCGCATTTCTCTGTCTTTTTTTTTTTTTTTTTTGCGGGACTGGGGTTTGAACTCAAAATCTTATACTTGCCAGGCAGGCACTTGTGCCACGGAGCTATCTCCCCAGTCCCTAGCCTCATTTCTCTTTCCTGTTCCTCCAGGAAGTCTGCCAGGATTGCACCCCTTTCCTCAGTGCCATGGGAGGTAGAATCAGGAGCAGCCCATGTGGCTGCTGGCGAGTCTGCTCCATCTGCCCCCGCCCCTCTGTTCTCCCAGGCTCTGCAGATCCGGCCCTTTTCTGTAGGTTGGACCGCGTTGGCTAGACTTGGCCTTCCCAGACTCCGGCTTCCCGCCAAGGTCCTGTGTGTCCCTCAGAAGACTGAGGTAGCCTGAGCAGAACTCGAAGGGCTCTGCTGAGTTCTGTCACCAGGCTAAGAAGAGTCAGTGAGTCTTGCTTTAAAAAATTTGGAATATGAGGGCTAGCCAGTGGACTAAGGCACCTACCTGCTTAGGCAGAGCGCAGCTGCTGGGGTTTGGTCCTTGGCATGCTGTGCTGGCCCCGACCCTGGGGCTCACTCAGAGAGCGACTGAGACTGAGCAGGGAGGCTGGAAACAGGGTCACTACGAGTCTGGTCTGCACAGTGAGACCCTGTAGATCCTGTACTAGACACACGTGCGCACACACACACGCACTTGAGACTGAATCAGGCATGCTGCACAGGATCACAAGTTCAAAGCAAACCCGAGCACCTTAGACCATCTCAAATTGAAATGAAATATAAAAAAGATTGCATGTGTAGTAGCTCCCTGAGCTCAATCCTAATTACTGCAAAAAATAGCCAGACAATAAACAGCCAACAAAGAAACATAAGAACCTACATTTATTTTGGAGACAGGGTCATACTCTAAAAGTTCAGGCTGGTTTTGAATTCCCTGCATGGCCCAGGCTGGCCACAAATTCGAAGTGTCCCTCCTGCCTCAGCCTCCTCAGGGCTGGGATTACGGGCATGTGCCACCACACCTGGCAATAGAACAGAAAAATTCAGAACCTGAAATGTGTCCTTGCCCTTTAAGGGTAAAAATCTGGACAGGAAAACAGCGGATGCCCCTGCGCTGCCAACATGCCTCGACCCTAAGCTGTGACACATGCTGGGGAGCGAGTGTGCCTTATCACGCAGACAGGACGGTGGGACGTCACTTGGTGCTGACAAGAGATAGGGCTGGCTTTCCTGCTTCACATAAGGCTTCACAGAATTCAATTGTCTCAATGGTGTGTGAACACTCAGATAAGGGACCTAAGCTTTCCTACACGATTTTTGTGAAAATTAATGGCCCTCACAGTTGCATCCGTTAGTAGAAGCTCTGTGTTGCTTTTTTTTTTTTTTTTCTTTCTCAGAGACTCACCATGCAGTTCAAGCTGGCCGTGAACAATGCATGTGTGGAGCCTGGGCTGGCCTCAAGTTCATGGCGATCCTCCTGCCTCAGCGTCCCAACTGCTGGGCTTACAGGCCTCCGTGGTTTTCTGCTTGTTCTTCTTGGTGCTAGATAGACACCAGGGCCACCCTAGGTGAGCGCTCTGGCCCTCAGCTACGCCCTGACCCTGGGTTCCAGGTTTTACTAGGGTATGGGGAAACCCACGGCACACAGCTGAGGGAATCGCAGCGGGAGCTCTAGGGCGTCTGCCCCCCAGCCAGGGACACAGCTCGTGCAGACCTCTGAAGTGGGCCCGGGTTTCAGCATGCATGTGAGTGAGCGTCACACAAAACTTGAGTCTGGGATTCCATGGTGCCATGGTGTAGGGACAGGAAGGAGCATCGTGGCAGCGCTGGGGAGGGCAAGGCGCTGTTTTCCTGGGAGCAGGTGAGCGACCTTGCTTGAGCATTGCTGGGAGCACACTCGGTGGCACTGGTGACACATGTTGGATTGCATGTTGTTTATACATACATACACTCCTCTGTAGCATCCCTGCTGTTTTGTTTGTTTGTTTTTGTCTTTTTGAGACAGGGTCTCTCTGTGTAGTTCAGGCTGGCCTTGAGCTCAGTTTTGTAGCCCAGGCTGGTCTCGAACTCTCACCAGTCCTCCTGCCTCAGCCTCCCGAGTGCTGGGATTACAGGCATGAGCCACCACACCTGGCTTCCCTGCTTTTTTTTTTTTTTTTAAGAATTTTTCATTTTTTTATTTATG
>PVJA010055241.1:0-11249 GCA_004027025.1 Myocastor coypus | reverse complement strand
AAAAAAAAAAAAAAAAAAAAAAAAAAAAAAAAAAAAAAAAAAAAAAAAAAAAAAAAAAAAAAAAAAAAAAAAACAACAACAACAACAAAAAAAACAAACAGGGGTAGTAACCATCTGACTTTGAGACGTGACAAGCTTCAATCCAGCACTGAGTTATAGGATGTTATAGCATAAGTTCTCTTGTGTCCTGAGTCCTCACTGACCTTGAAGGGCTAGGACCAAAATGTTGACTATCCTCATAGCCCTTCTTTTTCTCCAATTTTTGGTCTGCAAACTTATATTCGTAACCCTCCAGAAGAAAAGCTTAGTGATACTATTACTCTATAACATAGGTACTTGAGCTTAACATCACTGTTTTTCTGAGTATCAAGCATCTTAGAGTTAACTTGGAATTGGTATTTTCTGTCAATCATTGATATTCTAATAAATCTTTGTGGAATGTGATAACAGCAGTTGCACATTTTTACACATTTAGAAATCTAAGTATATACAAAATTGTAGCCGACCAATCCTATGTCATTTTTCCTACTCTCTTACTCTCACTTAATCTTTTCTGTTTTCTTCTAAATCAACCATTTACTTGAGAGAGAGCACAGCAATAACTGAAATTACATTAGCAGCAGCACACATCTCAAAGACCAGAATGTCACGCATTCCAAGCATATTTTTACTTTTACACATTACTAGCCTCAGTGTCAAAAACATTTTAGAGGTTCCTAGGACCATTGTCTAATTCATCCTGTGTATATAAGTGCAAGGGTTTGCCCCTGCCATGCTTCCTATCTTTTCTGCTTGCAGTCACTTCATTGTTTAACCCTTAACTCAGTAGTTGCCCAAGTTTTCTGTCCAAGGAGATTGTGGGACTACAGAGGAAAGGGATTGAAGATACCTAGTGTGCCAACGGAGAGTCACCTAGAGAGAAAACATTCTCTCAGGCTTTCACAGAGAGCCAACTGGTCAAGCAATGGCCGTGACTCATACATATGGCTGACACTGACAACAGTTGTACAAAGCACTGTACATGGTTTCAAAGTAAATCCTAAGGGAATTTAACTGATCTTGGGAAATACAAAAGTTACATGTTTTGTTATACAGGTCTTGCTTAAACTTGCCCTAAACCCCCAGCTGAAAGTTTAACCACAAGGCATAAAATGTAAAGCTAGATTAGAATGCTGAGCTGTAAAAGGCTTAAATAAACAGCTTCTAACATTGCCAGTTTTACCAATAACCCACTGTGATTATGGAACATTGAATTATGTTTACAACTACTTTCTCTTAGTTCAGTGAGAAAAATTTTTTTGTATCAATAATGACTAGAAAAATTATAACATCTACACCCTGTGCTCTGTATAACTAATAGGAAGACAACAATATGCAATTTTGGAAATATATGACTAATGTGTTTTGAAACAGTCACATTACTATTTCTTATTAAAAGTAATAAAAAGAAATCCAGCACTGAGTTGAAAGGAGAAAGAAGGTCACTGCCTACTAGTTAAGAGAATAATCCAACAAGAAGAAACAGTGCTTCTAAATATTTATGTAACCAATGCTGCAGCATGGATCTTCATAAAAATACTAGTGAACATAAAACATCCAGTAATTACTCACACAGAACATCAAATTATGGTAAGATAATAGGTGCACCATTTTAGTGGAGGATCTTAACATCCAACTTCTGCAAAGTGATATGTCAACTAAGCCAAAATTCAATGAGCAAATATCAGAAATGTGCAACACCCTTGAACATACAAATTTATTTTCACAGTATTCCAGTCCCCTAAGCAGAATATACATTCTTTTCAGCACATCAGTCTTTCTCCATAATAGATTATATACTAGTGCAAAAGCTTTATTAAATGAATATAAGTAATCAGTATTTCTTCATGCTCACTACCAGACCACTGTACAAGGAAAATAGAGCCGGGCATGGTGGCGCACGCCTGTAATCCCAGCACTTGGGAGGCTGAGGCAGGAGGATCGGTGTGAGTTCGAGACCAGCCTGGGTTACAAAAGTGAGCTCAATGCCAGCCTGAACTGCATAGTGAGACCCTGTCTCAAAAAGACAAAAAAAAAAAAAAAAAGAGGAAAATAGAAATCAGTGACAAAAGATATCTTGGTGTCTTTGTTACTTTTTACTGGTTCATGAGACTAAATGCCCAACACTCCAAATTAAGATATGGAACTCTCAGTCTATACTCAGCTGGCTCCCAGGCAGAGTGACACATGGCAGAGAACAGCAGTTCATGGCAGCAGAAAACAGCAGAGAGCAAAGGGAAGGACAGCGGCTGTAGCTTCTACCTACCCTCTCTCCCCTCCTTATGTTATAAGCAAGCTACCTGGGGCTGTCCAGTTGACAGAATATGTTAACCAGTACGCGTTAAAATGTAACAGTACCAGCCAGGCGTGATGGCTCACACCTGTAATCCCAGCACTCGGGAGGCTGAGGCAGGAGGATCGGTGTAAATTCAAGACCAGCCTGGGCCACAAAAGTGAGCTCAAGGCTAGCCTCAACTGCACAGCGAGACCCTGTCTCAAAAAGACAAAAAATGTAACAGTACCCAGAAAATTAATAACACACTCTTAAAGAATGAATGGATCACAGAGGAAATTCTTAAAAAATTCTGGAAGTTGATGTCAGTGCGTGCACCACCCACCAGAATCTCAAGGGCTTTTATGACACAAGTTTTAAGGGGAAAGTTTATTGCGATGAATGCTCACTTTGGGAAAACAAAGGAACTGAAAAAGAAAAAATAATCTTACAAGGAAACACAAAATACTTGAGAAAAAAATCAAGGCTCAAACCAAAATTAAGGAATGAAATCATAAAGACTAGAGCAGAAATTGACGAAATTGAAACCATAGGAGAAAAATATGGAGGACCAACAAATGGAAGAGCTGCTTCTTCAGAAGAATAAACAGAATGGATAAACACTAAGCCAAACTTAACAGGAAAAATGGAGCAAAAACTCAACTTAATGCAACTCTAAATGTAAAAGGTGAAATCACAACAGACACTCAAAATTCAGAACATAGTAACTACTATGACAAATTGTTCTGGAAACTTGTAGATTCTTGGAAAAATTAACAAAATGAATCCAAGAAGACACAAAACTGCTGGCCAGACCAATAACAAGCAGTGCAACTGAGTTAGTAATAAGCATGTAAATTGGTACAATCGCTGTGAAGATTACTATGGAGATTCCTCAAAAATCTAAAACTGGAGGTTCCATTTGATCCAGATATTTCCATTTTAGGTATCTTCCTGAAAGAATTAAATTTATCATACTACAGTGATATTTTCATGCCCATGTTTACAATAACACAATTTATAATTACTAAATCTTGGAAATTGCTCATATACATCCATCCATAGATGAATGGATGGATAAAAAATGTAATATTTGTACACAATAGAGTACTACTCTGCCTGACAAACAAAAATCTGGCAACATTTTCAGGTGAGTGGATGGATGCAACTTGACGTCATAATCTTAAGTGGCATATATCAGGCTGACAAGTTTAAGTATAGTATAGCTTCTCTTGTTTGAGAAACACAAAGAACAAATAGGGACAAAAGCAGAGAGAGGATAAGTATTAGGAAGTAGGAAGAACTTTTTCAAATGGGAAGAGGAACAAGAGATGAGGGGATGGAGAAGGAAGAAAAGAAGGAAAGAAGGAAGGAAAATGGAAGAAAGAAAAAGGAAGGTAGGAAAAAAGGAAGGGAGGGAGGAAGGAAGGAAGGAAAGCCAAAGTGATTTAAGGAAAAAAGGAAGGAAAAGTGGAAATAGAATTACACAAATGGGAAGGGGAAGAAGGATTTGAGAGAGGGCAGAGAAAAGAACAGAAAAATTAGAACGCATAAGTGAAGGTACAAAATCCCCAAGGTGAAGGTGAACTTTATGTACTGCATACATATACTGGTAAAAGAACATTTTAAAAAAATGAAAAAGAATGTGCTAACTTAGAAAACTCTTGGAACTACTGGACCCAGTACTGAATTTTACAAAAACGTTAAGGTTGCTAGTTCACTGGTATGTGTCAAGCTCTTCAAAGGAACTGAAAATTATGGAGTGCTTCCAAATTAATTTATGGGAGCCAGCATCATACTGCTTCTTAAAGTTATACGTCAATCTCTTTAATAGATATGAAAACCCTCAACAAGATCTTACTGAATAGAAGACAGCACATCACCAAAAAGGTCACACATGATGACCAAGTAGGTTTCATGTGAGGGATGCAAGGATGGTTCAAGTATGCAAACGGATAAATATAATAGAGCACATAAACAGAAGCAAGTTCATATCAACAGGTTCAGAAATGTCTTTTAGCAAATTCTAACACCTTTTCATGGCAAGAACCATGAAGAAAATAGGTACAGAAAAATCATACCTGAATTGTGTGAAAGCTGTTTATGACAACCCAATGGCCAACGTGCTGCTTCTTGGAAAAACGTTTCCTCTAAAATCATAAGCAATACATGGATACCCATTACCTTTCTATACAACATAGTATTCGAAGCTTTAGTAGAAACAATCAGAAAGAGAAATAAATAAAAGATATATGTAGAAAAAGAAGAATTCAAATTAAAATTTGGAGATGATATTGTACCCTACATAGAAGTTTGAAAGAATTCCATAAAAAACTTATAATTAATAACCAACTTAAACAATGTAGCAGAATACAAAACCAACAAATAAAAATCAGTAGCATTTGTGTATACCAGTAGTGAACTCAATGAAAAGGCAACAATATCATTCACAGTAGCATCATGAAAAATGAAATACCTGCAAATTAACTTAACCAAGGAAGTGAAATACCTCTACACGAAATCTACAGTACTCTGAAAAGAGAGATTCAAGAGGATATCAGAAAATGAAAAGATGGGGGCCAGGGAGACAGCTCAGTGGAATAAATGCTTGCCTGGCAAGTGCAAGGTCCTGAGTTCGATCCCTGGTACGACCAAAAAAAAAAAAAAAAAAAAGATGTTCCCTGCTCCTGAATAGGCAGAACCAATATTGTCAAAATGCCCATGCCCTCAAAACTGTTGTACAGATTTAATGTAGTTTCACTCAAAGTATCAAGAGCATACTACAGAGATCTAGAGAAATAATGCTAAAATCTGTATAGAACTAGAAGATACCTAGAATTACAGTCTCTCTCTTTGGTGACAAGACCAAAGCAGGGGGATTTACAATAGCAGACTTCAAGCTGCACTACAAAGCAACAGTGACAAAAAATGAATGTTACTGGGACAAAAACAGACATGTAGATCAATGGAACAAAATAGAGGACACAGAAACATCCCTAGGTATATTTAGGTGTTAAATCTTTGGCAAAGCTTTCAAAAGCATGTATTGGAGGAAAGATAGCCTATTCAATAACCACACTCTGGTGTGGCTGTGGTAAGAAACAAACATTCCTGTGTTGCTTGTGGGTATGTAAGCTCATACAATCATTATGCAAGCCAGCATGGACAGTTCTCATAGAAATAAAATCAGAAATTCCCCAGGATCCAGCTCTTCTCCTTCCAGGTAGCTTCTGCAAAGAGCTAAAGACAACATGTGTACAGCAATGTATGAATGCCAGTGTTCCTAGCAGCACAATTCATAACAGCTGAGTCCTGAAAGCAGCCTATAAGCCATCAGGAGACAACTGGCTAATAAAAGGTTGTTACTTGTACATAAGGGAGCACTACTTAGCTATAAAGGATGACAAATTCCAGACATTTGCAGGAAATAGGTGAACCTGGAAACTATAATTTTACTGAAATAAATCAGATGCACAGGTTTAAACACCATGCAGTATTTCTCATTTGACTAAGGGAACATACAGCAGAGGATGAGTGGAAGAAGATAATGTCAGAGATCTCTTGCAAATGGGAAAGAGTTCAGGAGATGAGGATAAGGGGAACGAAGAAACGGAGTGGAAATAAGTTGATTAAACATATGCTATGTACAGGAACCTAGGAGCTTCAATAATATCAATATTATATTTCATGAGTTAAGATTGCAAACATCAACAAGAATGAAAGTGATGAAAGGGATTTCAAGGAGGAGGGAGGGAGGTCGAAGGGACAGGCAGGGATATTGAAAAGAAACAAGCTATATTACGTACAGGTACCCACTCATCTAGATGATTTTGAACTGCATAAGCTGCAACCATACATTAATAAAAGACAATGACATAAGATTTTAATAACAATGCTGAGCAGTTTTCTGTTTAGAAGATTATCTTTAACAAAGTCAATACCAAGTGAAAAGAATTCGAACCCTAAATTTGGGAACTATTCCTTTGTGAGATATTTATGTTATGTTCTTATCTGAGATTCTTATTTTCCATGACCATAATTCCTTCATCTTAATAGTTTTATTCCCACTCTGTTCTAACAAAGTCATTGTGCTTTTTCATCCTGGTATAATTCCATTTTTGTGCCTCAGAAATTTTCTCATCACCACATTACTTCTTCCTTTTATTCATTTCTAGAAGAAACGACACCTCTTTTCCTCCTGTAAGCACTTCATTTTCTGTCCCATAGCCTTTGTTATAAAACTTTCAGGTTTATCGAATTATTTTTAATCTTAAATATAGATTTTCAGATACAAAACATGGACATGTAATCTATTTCTTTTCAATGGAATAATTATATAATAGTTTTGGTTTTATTCTTTTACTTATTTATTTAGTTATTTATTTTGTACTTTAGGGAAGAATCTACAGGGTGTTCAGGGTCTCACTACTAGACCGGACTCAGTGATCCACCTGTTTGCAGCCTACCAAGAGCTGGGATTCCTGGCACGCACCACCACACCCAGTCTCAATTGCCATGTCAGCGTGCCCCAGGAGCAGGGCTGGCACAGCAGATCCAGGGATCAAACTCTCGGCCTCTGTGCCTCCTTGTAGTTACTTTAATCCACTGAGCCACTTGGTCGGCAATGGTTTTTCTTCTTTTAAAGTATGAATTCAAACAGCATTATATTCTAAAGAATGAAAACTGTTCCTCCCCATGTTTTCGTCTCATTTCCTTTAGGTCCATTTACTGTAAGTTTAAAAGAGTTGCTGAGTATTTTATAGATTTAAAAGACATTATGTTCCTAACGGATCATAAGATATGTGTCGATTTAAGGCTATATTATGTGCTTTACATTTTTGCCCTTTCACAAAATTCAGGCACTGTGTATCCCTTGCCAAATGTGTATGGTTTCTTACACTTTTATCTGTGTTCTAAGGCCCCATTTCTGAACAACACAGTTTGGTTGTTGTTGTTGTTTAAAGGTTTTTTTGTTCTGTTTTGTTTTGTTTTGTTTTTGTATTTTAGGTAAGGGCCTACAGGGTGTTCAGGGTCTCACTACTGATCGGACTCATGGTGATCCACCTGTTTATTGCCTCCCAAGAGCTGGGATGACAGGCACATGCCACCACACCCAGTCTCAATTGCCATTTCAGCACACCCTGGGGGAGGGGCCAGCACTGCAGACCCGGGCAGTGCACCCCTGGTCCCTGACTCTGCTTGCAGGCACTTTAATCCACTGAACTAGTTGGCTGGACCTAACATTATGTTTTAAATCATTAAGGCTCACATTTGGGCATTTCAGTTTCTCTGATGTTTTCAAAGAACAAAGTTAGAATTTTGTTTATTCTAATTCAGTATTTTTTTATAATTTTAGTTTGTTTTCTGCTCTTATCTACAAGATACTCTTCATTGCCTTTCCTTTATACAGTTCGCTGGAATAAGAGTTTTGATTATTGATTTGAAGCTTTAATTTCTTTCTACTGTATGCACTTACTCACATACATTTCTCTTTAAGTTTGCCCTTAACTAAATCCCCCAAGTTTCTATACATTGTGCTTTTATTTTCATTAAGTTGAAAAAAGAATTCTACTTTCACTGAATAGTTTCTTCTAAAACTTGAGTTGGTAAAAGGGTATGGTATAATTTCCAAATTCTTGTAATATATCTAGATAGCTCTTTTAGTATGTGTTGTGGTTTGTCTTTAGATACCCTTCCAAAGCCTCTTGTCCTCATAAAGGGGAATTTGGTCAGGAAACTGGCTCCTGTGGTGAGGTAGGTAAAGGGAATTTGGGAGAAGGAGCCTGGTAGGTGGGGCTGGGTCACTGTGGGTATAGCCTGCAAAGGTGTATCTCCCCCCATCCTCCCTTGATCACTCTCTACTTCTCACTGCCACCCTGCCTTAAAACCAACTGACTATGGACTGAAACCTCGACAGACTAGGAGCCAAGAAAGAAAGAAAAGAAAAAGTAACAAAAAATAATTGTTGCTTTAACTTGTGGCTGTTGGATATTGAGTTTCAGTGGTGAGAGAGTGACTGAGACCGATTTTGGTTCCAAAATGTGGGTCATCGCTGTGATGGTACCTGACAATGTGGTTCAGAAGCAATTAGAATTAGCTTATGGGAAGAATTTCGAATGGTTAGGAGATGCTGGATGGAGAAGCAGTCCTAGAATGCTGTGGGACACTCCTCAGTGGCGCTCAGAAAACCAGAATGCAGACAGAAGCACAGCCAGTGAAACCAGCTCAGGAGGTTTCAGTTGGGAAGGACTCCACTGAAGGTTGGGCTCCAAGCCATGTATTTATTTTATGCTCTGGCTGAAATTGGCCTGCAATTGGCTTATATCCTGTGATATTGTAGGAAACCAAGATTGACCATGGCAGACTAAATGATCGGGTAGAAGAAATTTCAAGGCAGTCTAATGTTGTAATGATTTCACAGCTACTACTGGGGAAATTTAACCACCTCTACATTGAGAATGAAGAGCAAATAGCTCAGCATAATGGTTTAAAATGTCTTGAGTTTGTCCAGAAAGGAAGCTCAGGTAAAGTTGGGGCCTGCAGCAATGGTGTACAATAATTGGTTGCTGAAAAGATTAGCTATTAAAAAGCCAAGTACTTTGCACCAGGACAGTAAAGGTGGCATGGTGGCATCACAGGAACCAACAGAACTCTATGCTTTGCATGCTCAAAATTGCAAGGGTGAAACATTTTGTTTTTCAAAGAGAGACACAGAGCACCATGCTCCAGAGAAGTGGTAGTATAGGGAATTGGAATCGATTCCCCAGAATTCAGTTGACTCATGCTCAGTAATCTAGACCCCCAGAGGTCCCTGCAGACACTAGCCGAGATATCAGAGGGCTCACCTCCTACTCACAGAACACCTTGGTGTCATCCACTTTGTACTGGTCTTACACAGAAAGGGTTGTAGGGTCAGAAAGTCTCCCACCTAGAGTTGAGAAGATGGTCCAGCAGCCAGGTATGGTGGCTGATGCCTGTAATCCCAGCACTTGGGAGGCTGAGGCAGGAGAACTGGTGTGAATCTGAGAGCAGCCTGGGCTACAAAAGTGAGCTCAAGGCCAGCCTGAAGTACTTATTGAGACCCTGTCTCAAAAAAAAGACCCCCCCCCAAAAAAAATAGGCCAGGTGGCCAGGCAGTGTGCCCCTAACAGGCAGTATAATGCTGTGAATATGAAGTGTGAATTGGCTGAGAAAAGCCATGAGGCATGAGCAAAACCAGGTCAGGTGAGAGGCCTTGAGGACCACAACTGCTGACAGTGCCATAAGTGCAGGGCCACCTAAGTTTTTCAGAGTCCTCATCTCGCCATAGATTTCCCTGAGTGATGGGCATGGAACTACAAGATCCAAAGTTTGCCCTGCTGGATTTAGTCTGGCTGTGGTCCCATTCCATTTTGTTCCCATATTTTTTCCCTTTTGGAGTGGAAATATTTATCTTGTGCCACTGAATGTTGGAAGTTTTGAACTTTCTTTTTATTTGTTCAGGGGCTCAGAGCTAAGAGTTTGCCTTAAATCTCAGAGGAGACTTCAGGCTTGGATTTTCACTAGTGCTGAAACTGCTGGGAGCTTGGTAACTCTTAGAGATGGCATGAACATGTTTTGCATCGGGGGATGTGCATGAGTCCCTTTTTCAAGAGTCTTTTATGAGGCAGTGGTAGAATGTTGTGATTTATATCTAGATGTCCCAGCGATGCGTCTTACGTGGCTTTTGGGAGGTGATTGGATGAGCTACTCATCTGTAGATTAGTTTACTGATGAATTTATAGCTAAATGTGATGTTGGGAGGTGTGGCCTGGCAGCAGGAGGTTGGTCACAGGGGCGCGGCCTCAAGTGATATATCCTCCGTTGATACACCTCTGTTTACTGGTGCCGTGTCTTGAGCTCTTTCTTCTGCATCGCACCCCTCTACCATACGTCCCTGCCTTGGAGCCAGCTGACTGTGGACTGAAAACTCTACACATTGGAGTCAAAATAAACCTCTCCTCTTCTAACTTGTGGATATCGGGTACTGTGTCTCAGCAGTAGAAAAGCAACTAAGACGTTGCATTTTTTAGTCTAATTCTGCTGAAGTTTGAAGACATGCTATCTTGGTTGGTTTTGTGCTCCTAAAGACTATTTTTAACAACCAGAAATTATTGGCTCAAAGTTCTAGAGGTCAGGAAATCCTACGCAATAGGCCAGCATCTGACCACTGTGTTTTTGCTGCCTCCTACGTGGCAGAAGAGCAAACCCGTGGGCAGGAAAGAGCAAGTGATCAAACGCAGCCTCCAGACCTTGCATAATGGGCGTTAATCCATTCATGAGGATGAACCGCTCGTGACCTAAGTGTAGCCCTTAGAACCTCCTACCAACACTGATGCGTTGCAGATTAGGTTGCAGCATGTGCACTGTGATACTGCATTCAAACCATGGTCATATTTGTATGACTTCAAATCTTTTAACACTGTAAGAGCCACTTCATAGCTCAGTTTGGTGAAAATTCCACAAACACTTGAAAATAATGTGTATCCTTGTGTGGGCTAGCAAAGTACTTCTGGTCCTTGTGTGCTTGTAATTGTTCAGCTTATTGTCATTTACTCAGAGACAAGTGGGAAAGTCTGCCAACAAAATTAGAGATTTGCCTATTTCTTTTTTTGTCCTGTTACATTTTGTTTTATGTATTTAGAGACTGTACTTTTATGTGCACACATTCAGGCTCTTTATGAGTTCTAAGTACGCTGATTCTTTCATCATTATGTAATGTCCATTTTGTGAAGTGCCTCTTGACATTTTTAGCATAGGGAGGGGCAGAGAGAAAAAAGGAAAGGGGTAAAAAAGGAATTGGGATGCGTTATGTACGTCTGCCAATTCTCCCCAAGAAATTGAATCATTACGTACTGCAAATATGCGCTCAAAAAGATAAAGTTACCAAAAAACTATTTTTTCTATTTTTTTTTTTTTT
>PVJA010055240.1:0-11234 GCA_004027025.1 Myocastor coypus | reverse complement strand
CTTAATTACAATGCATGAAACGCAGAGCTAGATTGGTGAGATGAGCTTTAGGAGGCTTAGATTCAATAGCCTCCAACATTACAAGCTTCACTGGTGGCCCACTGCAATTGCAGAACATTTGACTGTGTATGTACCTGCTTCCTCTTAGCCCAAAGAGAAGTATATTCTTTTCCTTGTTTTTTTTTTTCTAAGCAACATCAATAGGGAGGTGGGTCATGCCCACACACTGTACTCTGTAGAACGATTGTGAGGACAATATGCAATATGTCAGCTTTCAAAAAAAAAGAAAGGGGAAAAGAAAAAAAAAGTAATATTGATTTAAAAGTATTAATGTTTAATTGTTTGATCAATCTTATATACCTATACGTATTAATCTAAACTGATCTGATGATGAAAATATGTACTATAATCATTGTTAAATTTAAGCAATAAAATATTAATTTAAAAAATAAAAAATAAAGGGAAAAATTCTTTAAAAAAAAAAGAATTTTTTAAAAAAATTTAGGGGGCTAGCCGGGCGTGGTGGCGCACGCCTGTAATCCCAGCACTCGGGAGGCGGAGGCAGGAGGATCAGTGCGAGTTCGAGACCAACCTGGGCTACAAAAGTGAGCTCAAGGCCAGCCTCAACTGCATAGTGAGACCCTGTCTCAAAAAGACAAAAAAAAAAAAAATTTAGGGGCCTGGGGAGATAGTTCAGTACAATAAGCACTTGCCTGACAAGTAGAAAGTCCTGAGTTCAATCCCTGGTACCTCAAAAAGAAAAAAATTCTTATCCGTAGTGGTGGCTTACTGCAGCTGACCAGAAGTAGACTGCAGGAGCGGAGATGAATAACCTCTCAGTAGCTTCTCCAGTTCTGCCTCTGGTGCTGCTGGACATCTTTTTTTTTTTTTTTTTTTTGTGGTATTTGGGATTAAACTCAGGACTCTGTGCTTATCAGGCAGTTGGTTATTCTACTGAACTATTTCCCTGGCCCATTGGGACATCTTTTTAAAAATAATGTCCAACAGGTACACTGTAAAATGATGTAAAAGTATAGCACAGAAAACATTAAATGAAGGGGCCAGGGAGATAGCTCAGGGGCATAAGTGCCTGCCTGGCAAGTGCAAGGTCCTGAGTTCTATCCTCAGTTCCACATAAAAAGAAAACATTAAATGCGAGTTAGGCCAACCTGATAGCTCAGCAGACAAAAGCCCCTGCTTGGGCAGAGCACAGTGACCAGGGTTCGATCCCCAGTATTCCATGCAAGTCCCATCCCTGGAGCATGCTGAGATGGCAATTGAGACCACTGGGCATGGTGGCGCACACCTGTAATCCTGGAACTTAGGAAGGCTGAAAACAGAAGAATCACTATGAGTCTGATCTACATAGTGAGATCCTGCAGACCCTGTATTCCCTGTCCTAAATGCAAAAAACAAACTAACTAAATAAATGTCATTTATTCTCGTGATTACATCTATATCCAATAATTGTATTTGCTATACTTTCACACAACTAGCAGTATAGTAGTTTGGCTTATACCCATGGGAGCACCAACTGGAGTAGTGTGCTGCATTACAGGGGGGATGGGTCAGGCTGGGAGGCAGATACAAGAGAAGGGAGTGGGGGTGGGGTGCTGCTGTAGAAGGGTGGAGTGGAGGTGGGTGAAGGGCTGGGAGTGTGGTGTTGGCGGGCAGAAGACTGGAATACTTGGCTTTGTGAAGGTTGGAAAGTGGGGAATTGGTGTGTATGAGGTGATGGTGGTTAGGTGGAGGCCTGCAATGGGGCATTAGGGGAGTGATGTGAATGTAGAGATCAGGTGGGGGATGGGAGTGGTGTGTTCCTCAAGCTGGATTGGAATGTGAGCTTGCATGCTCGACTGGGGGATTGCTGAAAGACCAGGGATACCTCTCTAGCCCTCCTTGATATCCAAACTGCAAAGTTATCCAGGCAAAAACAAACACTCTTTACACAGCTGGGTGTGGTGGTGCATGCATGTAATCCTAGCATGTGGGAGGCTGAGGCAGGAGGATCAGTGTGAGTTTGAGACCAGCCTGGGCTACAAAAGTGAGCTCAAGGCCAGCCTGAACTGCATAGCAAGACCCTATCTCAAAAAGACAAAAAGAAAAAAAAAAAAAGTTCAAGACCAGGTGGACTACAAAGTGAGCTCAAGACCAGGCTTAACTGCATAGTGAGACCCTGTCTTTTTTTTTTTTTTTTTTTTTTCTTGTTTCAGAACCTTTGTTTGTTTATTCACTCATTTTTATGGCGGGCTCAGCCTGCCCCAAGGGCAGGGCTGGCGCAGCGTGTGGTGCCGGGGATCGAACCACGGTCCCTGAAGCCGCCCAAACTTTCCCAAGCAGGTGCTTTAGACCACTGAGCCATTCCGCCAGGCCCCAAAATATTCTTTTTTTTTTTTAGATTTTTAATTTTTTTATTTATTTATTTTCTTGTTTCAGAACCTTTGTTTGTTTGTTTGTTTTTTGTCTTTTTGAGACAGGGTCTCATTATGCAGCTCAGGCTGGCCTTGAGCTCACTTTTGTAGCCCAGGCTGGTCTCGAACTCGCACCGATCCTCCTGCCTCAGCCTCCCGAGTGCTGGGATTACAGGCGTGCGCCACCATGCCTGGCTACCTTTGTTTGCTTATACTCTCATTTTTATGGCCGGCTCAGCCCGCCCTGAGGGCAGGGCTGGTGCAGCATGTGGTGCCGGGGATTGGGGATTGAACCGCGGTCCCTGAGAAGCCACCCAAGCTTTCCCAAGCAGGGGCTTTAGACCACTGAGCCATCCTGCCGGGCCCGACCCTGTCTTAAAAGACCAAAAAAAAAAAAAAGAAAAAAAAATCTTTACCCAATCACAGGTGCTTTGCAGCCCTTTTTTTTTTTTTTTTTTCCGTATCCTGACACTTATGAATACCCAAACTCCTACCACCAGTTTTCTCCTGGGAAATCACAGCCTGTTCAGGTCAGAATAATTGTTTCTCTTTTCTACATTCCTCAAAGTAAAAGAGCTCAAGGCCAGGGTGGTAGCACACACCTATAGTTTCAGCATCTGAGCAGCTGAGCTGGAGAATCAATGGGAATTCAAGACTACCCTAAGCTGCATAGTGAGTTCTAACTCAGCCTGGGATATAGACTGAGGCCCTGCCTCAAAAAAGTAGAGAAAAGGTAAAGGGGCTCACAGTCATATCACCCTGAGTTAACACCCTCCGTCTCTCTCCATAAGATCACTGATAGGAGCTGGTGAGATAGCTGAATGGTCTAAAGTGCCTACTTAGGCAAGCTTAGGCAACTGCAGGGACCACGGTTCGATCCTTGGCACCACATGCTATGCTAGTCCCACCCCAAGGGCAGGCTGAGCTAAAAGATCACTGATAGGTCAGGATTCAAAGTTTCCCAGGTACCCTGCCCCAAACACTCTCCCTCCTGGTTTCCCAGGCACCCTGCCCCTAAACTCTCTCTCCCTTAGCCCCATGCAGAGCCAAGCTCCAAACTGCAGAACAGGTCCACCTGACTTTGACCTGGACAAGCAACCACAGCAACTCTCCTTTGTTAACATCGAACTTTCTAATGTCCCACACAGACCAGGTAGCCCCGCTAAGATTAACTCTCCCTCAGCTGTTACAGCTCACAAACTCCTCTCCCACTCCCTAAAAAGGGCCTGTGCTTTACCTTGTTCACTGCTGCCTTGGTTCACTAGACAGCCAGGCCGTTTGCTGTCCCCAGTAAACCTACTCATGTTAGAATGCCTGGTCTGGCTGATTGCATGGGTTCATAGCTAACAACCACAGTAAAGAGAACTTTTCTCATGTGGCACGTTCGTTTTCTTCAGTCTCAACATGACAACATGAAGATCGAAGATAGGGCACAAACGCTAATGCCAGCAAAAAAGCTCACCCTGCCAACCACAGCCTTCCATCTCAGTCATGTTCCATTGGTCCCCTCCAGCCACAAGCTCTTACCTGAGGTCTTCAGCATCCTGCACATGATCAGTAGTCACAACAGAGTTGCCAGGAGGCCTGGAAGGCCCATAGCCACGTGCCCAGTGGTGCAGGTTTCTGCAGGTCCGCTAAACAGAGAAGCTGCTCCTGTTGGCTCTAAGGTCACAAAGGCTGCTTTCTAATCAGATAACATGGGGGGGGGGGAGACAAGATGTGAAAAGACGCCACCATTCCCCCGCCAGGCCTTTGGTTGACCCACCCCTTTTCTACGACTCCTCAGCTGACACTGTCTATCCATAGCTGTCTTCAAGGTCACGGGCCTCCTTTCTGTCTCCATGGACAATAGGACCCCAGTGGTAGCCTGAAAGTACTGATAAATCAACTGCTGGAGATGCAGCCTCCACATAATCTGAAATCCCAGAATGAAATACCTGGACTTGGAACTCACATGGTCATCATGTGGGGGTTATTTAACACACAGAACTAACATTACTTCTGTCTCCTAATGAGGACTGAATCCAAGACTTTCTCACGGAGCTATAGGCTGCCCATCAGCCTGGGTGAAGTCAGTGTTTTGAGTCGAAGCCTCTTCTAGGAAGGAGGGCAAAAGCTCCTTGAGCTTCATTTTCAGTACATATACAGACAATTGTAGCAGAGCCTCAGGATCTTTCTGACCTTTGGGAGCTTTAAACAGGAGGAATAAGAACAGCCAGCACAGGGATAAGTGCCCCTGAAGGCCAGGAGATCACAGGGACCTTACCTTGTGACCCTCCCTCCTTGGCTCTTTCTCTGGCTGGGAAGCAGTCTTCTCAAAGCCTTGGATTTTCCCCCCACGAATAAGGTTTGACCGGTGAGACCCGTTAGTTTTACCCTGCTGATGAGATGCTGTTGACACCCTAATCTTGCCAGCTAGGAGAAGACCAGCAGGTTCCGACAGATGGTGTCGATGCTCCAGAGAGGAGCCAGTGGGGTGAAGCAGGCTTCTGCGGGATTAGGACCCAAGGGCTCTAAATCAGAGTTCCCTCTTAGCAGGCAGAAACAGTGGGTGATAACTCCACTTCTTATAAGGACGTCAATCCCTATTTCAAGCCCGTCCTAAAGAGGCTTCCAGCCTTTCAGACCAAGTGTCAGGAGGTTCCCACCAGGTTCAGATCCCAGGGAACAAAGTTTGCCTGCCTTGCTCTTAACTCTGCACCTTAAGCCCCCACCCCACCTCCACCTCCTCATCCCCTCCCCTCCACTTCCTCATCCTCCCCCCTCCACCTCCTCATCCTCCCTCCTCCCTTCCCCAGCCTCAGCTATAAAGAGGACCTGGAAGCACAGAGCAAGGCACTGACCAAATTTATTTTTCCTTCACTCAGGGCCTACTCCACCTCTGCTGCCAACTTCCTAGCGACTCCATCATGGCTTTCCTGCAGATAGATGCCTGCTCCCTGAGGGAGATGCTTCGCAGAGCCCAAGTCCACCCTGGACCGCCTTCTGCTAAAGCCCTGGGACTGATCGCTCAGGCTGGGCTTCAGCTGCCTGGCTGCTAAAGCCACAATCCTTCAGTCGGACATCACTTAGGCAAGCTTAGGCAACTGCAGGGACCACAGTTCGATCCCTGGCACCACATGCTATGCTAGTCCCACCCCCAGGGCAGGCTGAGCTAAAAGATCACTGATAGGTCAGAATTCAAAGTTTCCCATATTCCCTTTAAAACTGTCAAGTGTAGACTTTTAGACTGCCAGGATAGAACATCTATAATGCCCTGCAAATTTGTCAGGCTGCCTCCCTTTAGGGAGGCAAAAGGATCACTGCAAATTTGAGTTCAGCCTGACATACAAGGAGAGTTCAAGGTCTGCCTGAACTGCACAGCCTTACCTTGTTTTATTTATTTATTTATTTATTTATTTATTTATTTATTTATTTATTTATTTAGCAGATCCAGGAATTAAGCTCAGGCTCTTGTGCTTACCAGGTAAGTGCTTATTCTACTGAGCTATCTCTCCAGCCCTTATTTATTTATTTTAAAAAGAGAGAGAATTGTCTGCTATCTACTGTACTTAATTTTGGTTCTGACTGTAAGGAATTTAGAAAATTCTGTAAACACACAGTGAGTTCAACGTGAGCCTGAAATATATAGCAAGACCCTGTCTTGAAATCAAAGAAAAAAAAATAATGCAAGCCCTGGACCCTTTTGTCTTCTGCCCCTCTGTCTCCTCTGTCTCCTTACAGTCAGCCTTCACTTTTCCCTCAACAGAGCCTGACATTAGCAGACCCAACAGCTGACCTGCACTGTCCTGCCAGGGAGTTTCTGGGACAGCCTACCTAATCCTGTCCATAACTGGCTCTCCTTTCACCCCTCTTCCTCTCATCCCTGACAGTTAATGTAGATGACCTCCTCCCAGGAAGGCACTGGTATGAATCATCTCATAGACATCTTGCTGTTACTACAGCATCTAGACTCAAAGACATATTCTGTGTCTTCCTCTAAGGCTCAAATTACTTCCCAACTATCATTACATGGGCATAATACTCTGCATATAACCCAAGCCTTGCCTCCTACCTCTCTCACTTTCTCCCTGTCCCTCTCCTGCCTTTCCACCTTTCCACTCACTGGGGCAGAGAGAGACTCACCCTACTTTCTGTGCCACTGAATCACAGTGCTGGCCATGGAAACACCCTCTGGGAAGACCTGTCTTCCCTTAGTGTTTGGCTGACTTTGAAGCTGCCTGCCTTAGCCACTCACCCACACTCCATCACAGCCCTCTGTCCTAACTAGAGATGCCCCTTGTGGACCTTGTTGCTGCTCTCATTTTGTCCTGCCTGGCATCACAAGTACCTCTCTCTGCTGTCTGGGAAACCTTCCTTATCTTCCTTGATTCCTCCATCCTCTACCCTAACCTGTCTCTTAAAAACAACAACAACAACAACAAAAAACCTAAAACCTCCACAGCCCCTTCTGGGCCAAATCATCCCAAAAGGGAGTGAGGTGAGAGGTACCAGTACTGAAGCTCACTTCACTGAGCTCACACTCCAGCCACTTACGCTGCTGTTCTCCCTTGCATCTGAGCCACACACACACACATTGCCCCCAGAAACCTACAAGGTACAGTCCATTTGAGCTTTTACATGGCCATACCTTTCTGCTCAGACCAAACTTCAGTTCAGGGCCCAGCCCCATGGAGACTATTTCCCAGTACTGAAACAGGCCCTAAAAAAAGATACAGCACACTGCTACAGTTCTCCTTCCCTCTCCTGATGCCAAGCCTTATAAAGACAGCCTGGCTAACACATGGATTTTACTTAAAAATGTCAACCTCTGTTCACTGTGGTGTAAGTGGACAGGACCCTTCCTGGCCATCTACCACACCCAGAGGTTTTGTCTACAAGACCCTCCCTAGTGGGCTCATTGTTAGCAAATGAAACTGTCCCACTGGTTTCTTGCCTATTCCCTCCCAGAGACCCCAAGTAATCTCTTCTACTTCCCTTCCAGGAGAATCCTAAGTGTCCTGACCCTGTCTATCCTACCACTTTACCTACTTCCTTCATTCAGTCTGCTATATTTCTAGGTTTTACCCTCAGGCCCCTACCTTCCAGTCACCTATATGGATAAAAGATGTCCCTTTTCAGGGAACTCTGTATTACTTCTTCCCAAGCAAGGTCCAACTATTTTCCCTCCCTTTCTCTTGTTGTCTGACTAGCTCGCCTGTTAATTAATGATTGATAAAGAGACCCTAAACTCCCTCTGTTTATACTACTCATTCTCCTACGGATTTTATTTATAATTCTCTCGTAGCTTCAAATTAATAATATCCTACCTCAGGGATAAAATCACATGTCATACTCATTTCACCTGCTAGTATTGGGGTTTTACTAGCGGAACAGGTATAATACAAGGAACAGACATAACACAAGTTATACAAATGTATAAGAAATTACAAGATTGATTAGCTTACAATAGTCAGGCATAGTCAGCTGAGGAAGCATGCAGAGGGAGTTTGCACATCTGAAACTGAAGGATTCAGTCCCAAAATCTGAAGCTCATTGCAGTGTTCCATGCAAGTCTCTGTCAGTCAGCCTGAGGGTCTGTGACAGATGGTCTGTGACAGATGGTCTGTGAGGGTCTGCGATGGAAAACTGGAGGCCGAAGAGTTGACACTGGAAGCCAGGAGATGAAGTCCAAGCTGACTGCAAAGACTGAAGTTCCTCCGAGGAAGTAGAATGGCAAGTCCTTCCTCCAGCACTTTATATAACCTTTTTTTGTGCTGAGTCGCTCTGACGTCACTCCCCAGGGTGGGTCCTTCACGCTTCACAAGTCGAAACTACCACTTGCCCAGGGTGTGGAACTCGGAGGCAATCCAACCAAGTTAACACAACATATTGACCACTACACTGCTCCTCTCTGGAGTCTCTTGTCTCTCCTCTTCCTCTTGCCATGCCTCACAGTTAAACAGCCAGAAGTCCTTCTCAGGGTATTCGATCATTTCCTCTGGCTTCTCCCAGTACTACAAATCCACCTTATTTCTACTATAACCAGGCAAGACACAAAACATAGATGTCTGCTCTTTCAAAGATGGTGTGTTGGAGACACAGGTGATACTAAAAGTATGAACATCAGTAAGCTGAAGACTGGCTGAATTACCAGAGCCCACCAGAAATTCCTGCAGGGTAGCTAAAAAGGAGCTGATGCCCAGCCCCAAGATTGACTCCGACCAAGACTTCAGGAACGGTGAGTGCTGCGACAGGTGGCAGGCACTCTGCCTAAATTAGGGAGTCTAAGTAAGCACTTTGTGCTACCAATGGATTGTTTCCCCACCAGTAAGGTTTACACTGGGTGAGAACGACTAGGGAGTTGTTGTTTCAGCTCTGGACGACTTTTATTGGCCCCGTAGCGGCGGCGAACCGAACTGAGGTTCCTTGAACGCCTGCTGTGGGCGGGACTCGAGGGCGGAGCTGGTGGGTGGAGCTTCAGGGGGCGTGTCCCAGGCCCCAGCCTGTCTCCCGGGGCAGGCGAGGGGCGGGAACTGTGGAGGGCGCGTTCCGGGCAAGCTCCTAGTCCCTGGCCGGCTGTAGAGGCCCGTGCAGACAGGGGATGGGGAGTTTTAACCTGCTGACAGTGGGCTGTAGCCACCCTAATCCAGAGTTCCCTCGGGACTGGCAGATACAGCGGGTGATAACGCCGTCTCTTCTAGGGACCTCAGTCTATCTCAAGCCAGTCCTAAGGAGGTGGCCCACAGGTTGGCCTCTCAGACCGTGCCCCAGACAGTTCCCACTGATAGGTTCTGGCCCTAGTGTGAATTGCTGAATTATTATGGTGGTCAGTTAATATGGCTGAAGCCCTTAAGAATAGCTTATATTCCTAGAGACCACCTCCTGGCTTCTTCTCCAACTCAGGCCAGAGTGTCATTTCCTTTCACTTCTCCGGCCAGCTCATGGAAGGTCCCAATCAGCTCCTCACAGATATCTACACATCCCCTTCAAACTCCACCTCTGGCCAAAGGCCATTAACGCTTCAGCCTCCCTTTATTCCAATCCAGAGAATTCCTTATTTTCCCGAGATTCTTTTAGTGTCCTCCAAGATAATGAAACCCCTTTCCCTTTTTCTTTTACCTGTTTCGGTGCTGTCACTCCATGGAAAGCCTATCACCCACTTGGTTCAGATCCCGGGCAATATGGCTTTGCTTTCAACCTTCTGTGCCTTTAGGACCCCACCCCCATCCCAGATGCGGCTCCCGAAGTTTAAAGACATTTCCACGGTCTGGGGCTCCCTCCTCTCCGCCCCTGGCCTCTGCTTTAAACTGGGGGTTGAAGAGTGGGGTGGGTAGAGATCTCACACAGCCTAGCGCTGTCTGCCTCCACCAGGCGGCTGCCCGTTTTACTTTGCCCCAACCCAGCTCCTCTTTCCGCCTCCTCCGCTGACTTGCAGCATCTGCAGGACACCCCACTCCCCAGCGAGCTGCTCCCCAGAGCCCAGCCCACCCAGGGCTGCCTTCCGCTGAAACTCTGGGACACCAGCACCTGGGGCCCAGGCCAGATTCCAGCTACCCAGGCTGCTAGAATCACAACGCTTCAGTGGGATATGAACTTTTAAAACTGGAAAAATCACTGCTTCCTGCCTGCTGGGTCAGTTGTTTCTCCTCTGCCCTGCTTCTTTGTCAGGCCGCCCGCCCTGGGGCCAGCCAACTATGGACTGAAAAACCTCTGAAAACTGCAGGCTAAAATGATCCTTTCTGGCTTTAACTTGAGGGTGTTTGGTATTTTGTTCCACCAGCAAGAAGGGTGGGGGTGGGCAAGGGTAGGGTGGGTGGGAGAGGTTAGTTAGAAGGGCACCTCCCACCCCCAGGGAAGTTTTACAAATTGGCTGGATTGAGGCAACCCACAGTAATAGAAAGTGATGTGCTTAGACTGGCCAGCTCCCTAGAAGGGATACCAAAGCCATGTGTCTCTGGGCCCATTAGCTTAAGAAGTAACTGAAAAGTGAATCAGGGAACTGGCATGAGTCATACCAGTCAGGGACAGGGTACTGTTGTCAGGCAAGTAGGAATGGTTAGGCTTGAGAGGATGGGGACCATGGTGAGGGGCAGGGTGGCTATAACCGTTGATAGCATCCAGGACAAATCAAGTAATATATTCATAAACTGTAGTGGAGAGTCTTGTCTCTTTTCTGGCAAGAAGTACTTTTTAGTTGCCATGAAGCAGCCACTACTGTTTCTGATTTTTCCCTTTTTTTTTTTTTTTTTTTTAAGAATTTTTATTTTATTTTTATTTCAAAACTTGTTCATTTTTATGGCCAGCTCAGCCTGCCCTGAGGGCAGGGCTGGCGCAGCATGTGGTGCCAGGGGTCGAACCATGGTCCCTGTAGCCGCCTAAGCTTTTCTAAGCAGGCGCTTTAGACCACTGAGCCATCCTGCCAGGCCCCTGATTTTTCCCTTTTCTAAAAGATCATTTTGTTGCAGTTTTCTGGAACCTACACATTATGCCTGCTGTTCTTTTTAGAGAAAGAAGAGTTGCCTTTTTAGTCTGCAGGTGGACAAATACTCTAACTTAAGGGAGGGATCATACCTAGATATCATGATCTAGAGCTAGTATGCAAAAATGGAACACATTTCTGGTAGTTTTTTCTTAGGATGGGTGGAGTGAATGTTTTCTGTTTCTGAAGAAAAGTGAACACAGAGATTTAGGTCATCAGCAAAGCTGATTTCATCTAAAACTGAAAAGTGTTGACTAAACATTTCTCTTCCTTACTTAAAAAAAAAAAAAAAAAAAAAAAAAAAAAGAAAAAACTTAAATTTTTTTTTTTTTTTTTTTTTTTTTTTTTTTTTTTTTTCTTGT
>PVJA010055239.1:0-11249 GCA_004027025.1 Myocastor coypus | reverse complement strand
CAGGATGGCTCAGTGGTCTGAAGCCCCTGCTTGGGAAAGCTTGGGTGGCTTCAGGGACCGCAGTTCGATCCCTGTCACTGCATGCTGTGCCAGCCCTGCCCTGGGCGGGGGGGATTGGGGGCGTTAGTCGACCATAAAAATGAGTGAATAAACAAACAAAGGTTCTGAAACAAGAAAAAATAAATAAATAAAATAAAAACTTTAAAAAAAAAAACTGACAAGCAATAAGGGCCAGGATATAGCTCAGCGGCTTAGGTACCTGCCTGGCAATTGCAAGGTCTTGAGGTTTTTTTTTTTTTTTTTTTTAATTTTTTTCTTGTTTCAGAGCTTTTGTTTGTCTATTTATTTTTATGGCCGGCTCAGCCTGCCCTCAGGGCAGGGCTGGCACAGCATGTGATGCCGGGGATCGAACTGCGGTCCCTATAGCCACCCAAGCTTTCCTAAGCAGGTGCTTTAGACCACTGAGCCATCCTGCCGGGCCCCAAGGTCTTGAGTTTGATCCCTAGTATCGGTAAAAAAAAAATTGACAAGTTATGTAATTCAAGTTGCTTTAAGTTATTTCTTTTCAGCCAGGCAGGGTGGTGCACGCCTGTAATCCCAGTACTTGGTAGGCTGAGGCAGGAGAATCAGTGCAAGTTCGAGACCAGCCTGGGACACAAAACTGAGCTCAAGGCCAGCCTGAACTCTACAGTGAGACCCTATCTCAAAAAGACAAAAAAAAAAAAAAAAAACTTTTCCTTTTTTTTTTTTTTTGGAACCAGGGATTGGACTCAGGACCTTGCACTTATCAGGCAGGCACTTGTGCCCCTGAGCTATCTCCCTGGCCCTGAGGTTTCATAACAAGACATCGGAGATTACACTGCTGTGTCCAGGATAATTCTCTCCATACCTCCAAGAGACCGCTGGGGGTGGGGGTGGGGGGTGAGGGATGGGGGTTGGGGGTGGGAAGGGACCATCTGACAGAGTGTGCTGTCAGTTTAATGGTCTGAGCCTCTCTTGGCCACATCCCTCAAGCCCCACCCCTTGAGCCATGCACTTGACAGCCCCATGATTTATATGAGACTTTAGGGGGACAACTAGACACAAACCATGCCATTTCATCCCTGGATCCCCAAAGTCTCATGCACATCCCTTTCTGCAGAAGGCATTTTAGTCTATCTCTAAGAATTGCCAAAGTCCAAACAGTTTCAGCATTGCTGAAAAATCCAAGTCCCGAGTTTCCTCAAAGATCCAAGGCAAACTCTCAACTGTGAGCCCCTATACAAATGAAAAGTTACATACATCCAACTTTCAAAGGCACAAGATAAACATTGCCATTCCAAAAGGTATACACAGAGGGATACAAACTACTGGGGCCAAAACAAGTCCAAAACCCAGCAGGGCAAACATTGAGTCTTATAGTTCTATATAGCATATCTGAAACAATCTATGGCAAATTGTGAGCTCTATGTGGCTCCACCCTGAGGGTATTTTGGGTGGTTGTAGCTCCCATGCCTTCTCTCTTCGGCTGGCTTTGTTCCCTCCTGCAGTTGTCCTTAGGTGATCCATGTTCCTGGCTTTTCCAGACATCTGGGGTTTCCACAGAGTAAGCTTCTCACTCACAGCTTCACACATTTCCCTCCCCAGGGCACACTGCCTAGCCTCCCAGGCCTTCTTCTGAAATTGAGGTGGAAGCCTTCTTAACTTCAGAATTCCTGCATTCTGCATGTGCCTAAAACCAATACCATATGGATGAGGCCAAGGTCTGCTGCCAGCTGGAGCAGTAGCCATGCCTTACTCTCTCTTGGCTGTAGAGGGTTGAGTATCTGGATTGCTGAGCACTCTGACCCTGATTCCAAGAAACAAATTTTCTATGCTGGCACCATTCTGTAGTCTGGAGTGGCTGCTGCCTCCATTCTGGAGCATGGGGCTCTGCAGCTTTCTCTTCAAAGCAAAGTCACTCACCCTTGCTATCCTGAGGCTGCTGCAAAGGGCAAGAACCTGCCACCTCCTGTGCTGCTCTCAGGACATCTGTTCTATTCTCTCACTCCTCCTGGGCAACGAAGGTCTCAGCTCCATCTTTGCAGTCCACAGCCTTCTGGTACATTCTTTCTTTCTGGCCAAACTCACAATTTAGATCATTCTGCTGAGTTCCTTGCTGTTCATTCTCAACATAAGTTTGAGGCGGGCGTGGTGGTGCACGCCTGTAATGCCAGCACTTGGGAGGCTGAGGCAGGAGGATCGGTGTGAGTTCGAGACCAGCCTGGGCTACAAAAGTGAGCTCAAGGCCAGGCTGAACTGCATAGCGAGACCCTGTCTCAAAAAGACCATAAATAAACAAACAAACAAACAAACAAACAAATAAATAAAATGGAATAATAAAAAAAGAAATAGTTTATTGTTATCAAGATATATAATTTTCACTTTTTTTCTCTTCATTTTGTGTATTTAGTACAGGGCCCCACTACGCAGCTGGAACTCATAGTGATCATCCTGTTTTCAGCCTCCCCAGCACTGCGATTACAGCCGTGCACTACCGCACCCAGTCTCGATGGCTGGCTCATCCCCCCAAGAGGGTAAGGCCAGTTTGGCATGCAGGATGGGGGATTGAATCCTTATCTCTGCGCTTGCCAAAGCAGAAGCTTAGTCTGCTGAGCTATTTGCTGGCCAAAATATACAATTTTTATTTTATTTATTTATTTATTTATTTATTTATTTATTTATTTATTTATTTTGCAGTGCTGGGGATTGAACTCAAGACCTTTCACTTGCTAGGCAGGTACTTGTGCCACTGAGCTATCTCCCCGGCCCAAGATATATAATTTTTAAAACAATATATGATGTAAGAAGTATATGTATTTTGAGCTTCACTTGCCTTAGTGAAAATAAATTCATGGAAATTGTGTGTACATATTAATTTATCATTAAGTATTTCAGATATCTTAAAAAATGAAGGGGCCCAGCAGGATGGCTCAGTGGTCTAAAGCGCCTGCTTAGGAAAGCTTGGGCAGCTGCAGAGACCACGGTTCGATCCCCGGCACCACATGCTGCACCAGCCCTGCCCTCAGGGTGGGCTGAGCGGGCTATAAAAAATAAACAAACAAAAGTTCTGAAACAAGAAAAAAAATGAAGGCTAATTAAATATGCACGTTCCTTTTATCTATTTATTTATTTTTAACATTATGGCCGGCTCAGCCTGCCCTGAGGGTGGGGCTGGCACAGCAGGTGATGCTGCGCGGTCCCTGCCATTGCCTAAGCTTGCCTAAGCAGGCGCTTTAGACCGCTGAGCTATCTCGCCAGCTGCTTTTATTTAGTTTAAAATCAAATCTTGGCAATACAGTTGGAAGCTGCTGCATACCTTACAGGGTATGTGAACCCCTCCACACAGGATAGATACTCTAGTAGACTGACAACTTGACGTCAACTTGAAACACCCAGCTGAACTGCACTAGGGTGGTACTAAATGTGGGAAGCCCAGATGAGGACTGTTGCCAACAAAATAAGGATAACTGTCGAAGAAGAGATGTTGTTAGTGCTGCCGGGGCTGTTGGTTTTCTTGGAAAAGCTTGCCATGCTGGCTTTCCTGATATGAACTCGGCTATTCCTTTTTTTCTCTCCGTGCCAGGAATTGAACTCAGGACCTTGAGCTTGCCAGGCAGGCACTTATTCCACTAAGCTATCTCCCGAGTCCCCTCAGCTGTTCTCATATCAAAGGAGCTCAGTCTCTGAGAATGGCTGCGATTCCCTTTGGGCAAGTTCTGGTCCTTACATCGAGCATTCCTTCCTGGTTCCAGAGGGGAAGATGGCGCACTGTCCAGTGGCCTGAAGAAGCTTGTCATGATCTTTCTTGATTTGGACTTGGTTGTTCTCGTCATCAGAGGAGCTCAGGACCTCACTGTTGCTGAGGCTAGCTGTGGTACTTTCGGGGGAGCTCTGGTTCTTACCTTGAGCGTTATTTCCTGACTCCAGTTCAGATTCCTCAGCCGGCTGGCAGAGACTTTCTAGCGCCCATCACTAACCTTTGCATTTTCACAACACAGTTCTGTGAAACAAACCTGTATGAAGCATTGTCGTGGGCTCCAGGCCTCCACCTGGACTCATGGGGGGGCATTGTCCTGGACCACAGGTCTCCAGCTGGACTCATGGGGCATTGTCATAGGATCCAGTTCCTCAACTGGATTCTCTGGTCTTTAGTGTATAAACAGATCTCTTACACTCTTTTTTTTCTTTTTCTTTTTTTTTGCAGGACCGGGGTTCAAACTCATGACCTTGCACTTGCCAAGCAGGCACTTGTGCCAAAGAGCTATCTCCCCAGCCTCTCCTGCACTCTTTTCAACTTCACTCTTTGGATGACTTTTATAAAATAATCCTATAAGGTATGTGTCCTGTATTAAATTATTAAGTTATGTGTCCTTGCAAAACTTAACTACAACAGATATTATTCTGAATTAAGTGTCTATCACTTATGTATTTTCTTCTCCTCCTCCTCCTCCTTCTCCTCCTCCTCCTTCTCCTCCTCCTCCTCCTCCTTCTCCTCCTCCTTCTCCTCCTCCTCCTTCCCCTCCTCCTCCTTCTTCTCCTCCTCCTCCTTGTCCTCCTCCTCTTCTTCCTCCTCCTTCTTCTTCGAGACAGGATCTTGCTATACAGTTGAGGCTGGCCCTGAGCTCACTTTGTAACCCAGGCTGGCCCTGAATTTGTAACAATTCTCCTGCCTCAGCCTCCCAAGTGCTGGGATTACAGATATGCATCATTGAGCTCAGCACTCATGTATTTTTTTTTATGACCAACTCAGCCTGCCCTGGGGGTGGGGCTGGCACAGCATGTGGTGCCAGGGATTGAACTGTGGTCCCTGCAGTTGCCTAAGCTTGCCTAAGCAGGCACTTTAGACCACTGAGCTATCTCACCGGCCACTGAGGATTTTTTTTTTTTTTTTTTTGTACTAGAAATCAAACTCAGGGCCTCATGCTTGCCAGGCAGGCCCTGTGTCACTGAGCTAAATCCCTGGCCCTCACCCATGTTTTCATGAGGATTATATTTCATGTCAACTTCATGGAAGTTAAGAACATACTCTTTTAATTCCAGAGCTCCAGGGCACTGTAAATTGTGCTAAAAATATCTCTCTTATTGCTCTAATAAGTCAATATTAAAAATATTTTTAGCATTACATGGAACTTTCTACAGTACATTATTTTAAATGAGTCAACTAATTGGTAGTAAATATTCCAAGTTAAATAATAATTGCAAGTAATCTGGGAACTATGAGGATTAAATTTATAGTCCTTATTCTACTCTTTTTTTAAAAACTAAAAAGAAAAAGAGCAGATATTCAAAAGCAGAAGGAACCCTTGATTAACTGGAGTTTGGCCAATGCTCCTGGCATATATAATCACCTGACAGTAGTCAGAATGAAACACTTTCCATGGGCTAATGACTAACTAGTCTACTTTCTACTCTTTAAGGTGGGCAAAATTCCCAGTGTCTGACCTTCTGTGATTATAATTCAGGCGTGTTTCAAAGTTGTGCATAGAGCTTTTTAGCCAGAAGAGCACTACTCAACAAATCGCTACACTATTGCTGTCATCCAAAAGGCTGTGTCTTGTTTGTAGACACCAAATACTTTTGCCAGAGTGGTAGAACAATTGAATTGAATATGTGCTTAGAAAGGGCATTGTTTTAGGCTGGCTTGGAAAGTATGAATGACTCCAGTGAAGCACAGTTTATCTTGTAAAGGGCCAGATCAATGCTGCATTGATGGAAACTGGCAGCAGGATAGCAATAGTCTAGTTATGTAGTTTGTTGGTTTTTGGTAACTAGCATCTGTATTAATAATACATGAGGCAGGAGTACTGACATGAGTTAGAGGCTGGCCTAGGTTGTACAGTGAGTTCAAGGCCAGCCTGAACACATTATGAAACTCTATCTCAAAGATACGCACACACACATATACACATAATAATAATAATAATAATAATAATAATAATAATAATAATGACAACAACAAAGTCCACAATGTTTTTATCTGGAATCTAACAGGTTCTGAAAATTGATAATGTGCTCACAATTCGTTTGATATCTCAAGTCATTTAGTGTTGAATCATCACCTACATTGACACTAGGCTGTTTAGACCACTTAATGTGATGTTTTCTATGTTTCACTTCTGAAAAAATGAATATACTTAGAGGGTCTTATCCCAGATTTCTAGAGAGATGCTACATAATATATATAATTACTATTCTAAAATCCATAACCACCTGAATTTTAGAATATGGTTGAGACTATGGACTGCCTGGCAAGTGCAAGGTCATGAGTTTGAACCCCATTCCTGGGATATATATATATATATATATATATATATATATATATATATATATATGGAGAGAGAGAGACTATGAAACAATAATGGCCTTGTGAAGATAGCTCAGTGGCATAACCTGCCTAGCAGGCATAAGGTTTTGAATTTGATCATCGATACAGAAATAACAATGGCTACCACTGATGTAATAAATATTGTGGGTACAGGTTGTTACCTTTGATAAACAAAGATGACTATTTTATTTCAGTCTCACATAAAATCAGTGATTGAAACAAGCATATTTCTGTACCTTTGCACTAATACACATATAAGATACTGAGTGGTAAGTAAGGTTTTTCCTGTCACTTTTCGATGTAGTTTGGAGTTGAGGTGTTTTTTGTTTTTTGTTTCCTCTTTTTGAGATAGGTTCTTGCTATGCAATTCAGGCTGGGCTTGAGTTTACTTTTATAGCCCAGGCTGGTCTCAAATTCGCACTGATCCTCCTGCCTCAGCCTCTCAAGTGCTGGGATTACAGGTATGCACCACCATGCCTGGCAGTTTGGAGTTTTGTAAGAAGAATAATACAATATAGGACACATATTTTATAAGATTATTTTATAATAGTCACCCAAAGAATCATATACAAAGAGAGTACAGGAAATCTGTCCACACACTAAAGACCAAAGAATGCAGCTGAGAACCTGGATTCCATATTAGTGTCCTGCGTGAGTCCAAATTGGAGGCCAAAAGCCCACCGACGTGTCTCACACATGCCTGTTTCTAGGATCTGCACTGGAACGGTTCTGAGGTCAGTGTGTACAAGCTGAGAAGTTTGTGCTAGCTGGATAAAGCATCTGTGCTAGCCAGCTGAGCTATTGGAACTGGAGCCAGGAAGCAATGCTCAACAACATTTAGGTCCCAAGCTAAATGTGATGAGAGTAACTGAATTCCCCTTAGGGAAGCTGACATGACAAGCTTCTCCAGGAGACTGAACAGTGCACCATCTTCCCCTCCAGAAGCAATGCTCAAATCAAGGACCAGAGTTCCCCCAAAATGAACCCTAACCATTCCCAGCAACAACAAGGTCCTGAGCTCTTGATGATGAGAACAGCAGAGTTCATCAGGAAGCTAGCATACAAAGGTCCTCCAAGAGAATGAACAACAGCCCCAGGAAAACCAGTAGGCCCTTCACAGCTCCCAACAGCTTTTCTTCTTCTCCAGTTCTGCCTCTTATGCTGTGGCACCAATCCTCAGGTGGTCTTTGCATACCCAGCATTGTACTAGCTCAGTTTAGTTGGGTGTTGCAAGTTGACCACCAGTTGTCAATCCCCCACTCCTCTGAACTGTTGGCAAAAACTGAGGCAAATAGTTGCCTGTACTTCCCATCACTAACTCTCTAGAAAGCCTTAAGGTATGTGCTATAGGCATCTATTAAAAACAAAGCTAGCCAGGCGAGGTGGCGCACACCTGTAATCCCAGCACTTGGGAGGCTGAGACAGTAGGATCGGTGTGAGTTCAAGACCAGCCTGGGCTACAAAAGTGAGCTCAAGGCCAGCCTGAAAAGCATAGCTACACCCTGTCTCAAAAAGACAAAAAACAAACAAACAAACAAACAAAAACCCAAAGCTAGATTTTCTATTTCTGTGAGCACTCCCACCACCAGCAACTGGAAAGATTATAATTCTCATAGTAATGTCAGCGTTGTGCATTCTCTCCCTTCACTTTTTTTTTTTTTTTTTTTTTGTCTTTTTGAGACAGGGTCTCGCTATGCAGTTGAGGCTGGCCTTGAGCTCACTTTTGTAGCCCAGGCTGGTCTCGAACAAGCACTGATCCTCCTGCCTCAACCTCCCAAGTGCTGGGATTTACAGCCATGTGCCAACATGCCTGGCTTCTTCCCTTCTTACCTCTAACCCAGAACAAGTGAGGAGGACACTGGTAAATTGGTAACTGGGGAAAAGTCTGTGAGAAGTGGAGAGTCATTCTCTGGTTGAAGTTAAATTTAATGCCCTGAAATTGTTGGCTTATCCTCTGTACCCATCCAAGTCCAGGGAATTGAGGTATGGCAGCAAGAGAGTGCAAACGGCAGCCTGCTCCTTTGCCTAAGTGTAACCCTACCCCCGATCCTAACCCTAATAGAATAGCTGAGGAGCTTGGAAATGGCATTACTTTAGGCTTAGCTGGTATCACCCAGAGGGTCCATTTGAAAATGACTGTGTGCTTTCTTACATGTGATTGATCAAATGATTGTTGGACATGGCAAGGATATGAGAGTCTCTTTTTGCCCAAGTGTACATGGGGAAAGATAGACAGGCTTGAATCAATGTAGGGGTACACTACTGAAGTGGGTTGCCCAGCAGCTAAGAGGATCCAAGATCAAGAGGCTGCTGTCTCTTTGTGGAAAAGGAGGGAAACTTGGGGAATTTTTTGAAAAAGTTATTTATTTATTTATTTATTTATTTATTTATTTATTTATTTATTTATTTATATTATGGCTGGCTCAGCCTGCCCTAGGGGTGGGGCTGGCACAGCATGTGGTGCCTGAGATTGAACCGTGCTTGCTACTGTTGCTGAAGCTTGCTTAAGCAGATGCTTTAGACTACTGAGCCATCTCACCAGCCTCCCTTTTTATTTATTGACTGATTGTACCAGGAATCAAATTCAGGACCTTGTGCTTTTTTTCCTCCTAAATTTTATTTATTTATTTAATGTATCTTTTTTTTTTTTAATGTATCTAGTACAGGGTCTACACTACACAAATCGAACTCATAGTGATCCTCTTGTTTTCAGCCTTCCAAGTGCTGGAATTACAGGCTGGTGCCACCATGTCCAGCCTCCCTTGAACTTTCTAGGCAGTTGTTTATGCCGTTGAGCTATCTCCTCTCCTCAGCCCTGTTCCCTTTCATCATATTCCCACTTCCCTCTCACCACAATACATCTAGGACTTAAAAAGGTCCCAGGAATGTGCATATGCATATGGACTGCCTCTTAGTCTTCTCTGACTGACTTCCACTGTTCCCTATGCTTATTCCATCTTATCCTTTCTTCCCTGCTCAACAGAGAATTTTTTGTTCCTCTCTGGCTCAATAATGAACAAAGGAACATTGTTTCCATCAGCACAGCAAAGCAAGTGGAATTTTCCATAAGAACTTGATTAAAGACAAAGGGACTTACACAAAGAACATACAGAGTTCCTAAGAATAGTGATGCCAACAGAGTGCAGGTTTTCAACCCTATAATTATACAACTAGGGCTCCCTGCAGCTCCTGTCCAGTGCAATGCTATTTCAGGCTATCCACAGATTTTCTGTCCAAATCCCTCTGTGTTTCCATGCCTTCCGAGGGAGGGGTTTGAAGGACAATTGGTGATGCATCCATGAATAAAGAAATAGTACAAGGGACTGGCAGGATGGCTCAGTGGTCTAAAGCGCCTGCAGGTGGCTGCACGGACCGCGGTTAGATCCCCGGCACCACATGCTGCGCCAGCCCTGCCCTCAGGGCAGGCTGAGCCAGCCATAAAAATAAACAAATAAACAAAAAAAAAGTTCCAAAACAAGAAAAAAAAATACATGGGGGCTGAGCGTGGTGGCTCACGCCTGTAATCCCAGCAGTTGGGAGGCTGAGGCAGGAGGATCGGTGTGAAGTTGAGACCAGCCTGAGCTAAAACAGTAAGCTCAAGGCCAGCCTGAACTGCATAGTGAGACCCTGTCTCAAAAAGGCAAAAAACAAAACAAACAAACAAACAAACAACAACAACAACAAAAATATATATATAGTACAATTTTTAAACTTTGAAGTCTGACAGACTTGAGTGATCTCATGGAAGGAATGTAACTTCTGTAAACCTTATTTTTTCTCATCTACAAAGCACTAATATCATTGAGTTTTGATGGTCTTAGGTGGGGCTCTCTGAAGCACTCCATTAGTAGGAGCAAATAACTGGTGATGTCCCTTTCCTAGCCCTGTCCTTCTCCATCCTGCTTCCAGATGTAATGTGGACATCTGAAGGCTGGAATAGGGAAGGACATCAACCACCAGGAATGGCAGTGGTTGGATCTCTGATGACATTGCAATACCAACTGTAAACTGCCATATGGTATTTACTTTTTTGGGGAGGAGGGGAGACTGGGGTTCAAACTCACGATCTTGCACTTGTCAGGCAGGCACTTGTGCCACAGAGCTATCTTCTCATCCCTGATATCATATTTACTTTAAAAGACCGAGTAAACAATGTGTTTAAGCCACTATCCTTGAGTCTCTTGTAAGCAACTGTGCTTATTGCTAAATAGTATAAGGTTGTTGATTGTTTGGGCTTAATCTTAAGAGTGCATGATGGAAAATTTTCCAAGCACACAAGAGAGATTCCAGTATTGTCAACAATATTATCTCCATGCTATACAATGACCTATGAATGGAAACACTATGAAATTTAATCGAGACTCCTTCTGTAAGTTCCAAGTCTTTTACTGAGATACTTAAAATAGATTTGACTCTGAAGTAGAATTCCCAAACATGATTGATATACTTCCCACATTTTATTCTTCTAACTAAAAATAATTGTAATGTTTATAAGAGACAGTAAGTTTTTTTATTGTTGCTGTTTTGTGAGCAGAGGGGAAAGAAAGCTCCTGTCTAAGAGAGGGATCGGAGGGGGCTCCGAACAGTTTGTCCCCTGGAATCTCTTTCAGTAACTTTTATAGAGGAAAACCATGTCGTGAGGTGGATCTAAGGTGATGCAGAACATGGGTACTTGCTTAGGTGGGCATGAGGTGGGACAAAATTATGGTCAACCAATGAGATTACAAGCACCATTTCTCAGGTAGAATTGATTAAATCCAGTAATAACCTTTTTTAAAGTTTGTAAGAGACAAAGCATAAGCAATTATAAGCAATTTCAACCAAACTATATGAGACAACAAAATATGAGCAATTGTGAGCAATGGACAAAGACATCAGGTTTTTTTTTTTTTTTTTTTTTTTT
>PVJA010055238.1:0-11238 GCA_004027025.1 Myocastor coypus | reverse complement strand
TCCATTTTCAAAGACTGGGTATTTTATGTTTTGTTTCCCTTATTGTGTTTAGAGCAAATATTTAGGCATTTTTTCATATATTCCCATTTAAACTTAAAAAGTGCACTGTTTGCCTGCAATATAGTCAAGATTGGATGTGCATACGTAGTCTGTTTGTACAGATGTCCTTCGCACTGCTGAGACAATAACCCAATACGCCTACTTTACCCTTAACAGTTTATTTTGGCTTGTAGTTTATAGGTTTCAGTCTACACTTGGTTGGCTCCATGGGAGGAAGGCAGCGTTGTTCAAGCCAAGGCACCAGGGAAGCAGACAGCTCAAAGGAAGAGAAAGGTAGATACATGTAGGTCACAACCTGTGACCCGCCATCTCTGACCATGCATCCTCTTCAACATCACATTTCCCTATAAACTCATCTGTGGAGGGGCCTGGCAGGATGGCTCAGTGGTCTAAAGCGCCTGCTTAGGAAAGCTTGGGCGACTGCAGGGACCACGGTTCGATCCCAGGCACCACATGCTGCACCAGCCCTGCCCTCGGGGCAGGCTGAGCCAGCCATAAAAATAAATAAACAAAAGTTCTGAAACAAGAAAAAACACTAAATAAAAAAAAAAAATTCTTAAAAAAAAAAAAAAAACCTCATCTGTGGTGTTGTACACTGATAAGTATCATGCCCTATGATCCAATCACTTCCCAAAAGTGTATGAGTGAGTACATGAGGTTTTGGGGGTGAGAAACCCTAACAGACATTAAAAATTGTTTTTACATTTGTTACTACAGAATTGAAATTTTCATTGTATGTTTTGCATATGCTATTATTCTCAAAGGACAGTATTTTCAAAGCAGTTATAACTCATCATGTCCCCCACCCATTTGTGATACAATGTTCATGAAAGTCTGTTGAAAATCACCCATCCTGGGTACCTCCCCTTTCCCCTGGTCTCCCAGCTGGAGAGTTTGTCAAAAGCAGTAAAGGGGTACCAGCTTATGACCCCAGAGAATGCAACAGTGTTCTATTTGTTGAATTCTACTTCTGCTTTGAGACCTAATTATTATATTTCATTACAAAATCCTTCAGGCATGATTTTTTCTTTAAATAATTTATTTTATTTCAGAACCTTTGCTTGTTTATTCACTCATTTTTATGGCCGGCTCAGCCTGCTCTGAGGGCAGGGCTGGTGCAGCATGTGGTGCTGGGGATCGAACCGCGGTCCCTGAAGCCGCCCAAGCTTTCCCAAGCAGGCACTTTAGACCACTGAGCCATCCTGCCGGGCCCTGATTTTTTTTTTTTTTTTTTAAAGTTTCATTCTGAGTAACAGTAATCTAAGGACTAAAATGTTTCCTGGGAGAATCTTTCAAAAAGAAATGAAACTAGAAATCTGCTTGATAGACAGTTTGCCAAAGACTTCAGTGTTGACTCACTACTTAGATAAAAGAAATCAGAGCCATATTTCATTTTATATTCTTATTGGTTATTCTCAGTTGATGGAATGAAATAAAAATCCAGGGGCCCAGCGGGATGGCTCGGTGGTCTAAAGCGCCTGCTTGGGAAATCTTGGGCGGCTTCAGGAACCGCGGTTCGATCCTCGGCACCACATGCTGCGCCAGCCCTGCCGTCTAGGCGGGCTGAACCGGCCATAAAAATGAGTGAATAAACAAACAAAGGTTCTGAAACAAGAAAAAAAAAAAAATCCAGAACTTCCGCTTATCACAAGCACAAAATAAAAATATGTATTATGTAACAGTTCTCAACACTTTGACAGGTATTATATGTGACCTGGAATCAGTACAAACACAATCAGAAATAAGACTATCTGTTTTTATTTAAATTACTAGTCTCATCTCAAAAACATTGTTGAAATAGCTCTCTCAAGTACTAATTAACTATTTCTAACAGAGTTAATCATTAAAATTCTAAATATTGATCCAGGCCTAATAAAATAATCTCTTAAACCATCATTAGTAACAAAATAATCCATGACCTGAACTGTTTACATTACAAAGCAAATGCTTTGAAGGATTTATAGTGTCAGTTAGGTTGTACAAGTCCCACACATAATTCATAAAAAATTTGTGATGGTCAGTCCATCAATTCAAGACACTTAGGTTGGCCAACATCATGGCGAAAAAAACCAGACGGCTTCAGATAAATTACTTCTGTTTCCTCAAATTATTAGTCTGCCCACTCTTTTTCTGTCTTTTTTTCTCCTTCTTCTTCTTCTTCTTCTTCTTCTTCTTAACAAGAACAGCTTTTTCTCCAATAAATACATTTTTAGGCTGTTCTGAATCTTTGGGAGCAAAGTTAAGTCTCTGCTTGGATTTACTGACATTCTTCAAACCTGGATTTGAATTTTGTTTTAATTTTTCTTTATTAACAGAGTGCATAACTCTGAGCTTTCTTCCCATTAACTCTGAATTATTTAATTTCAGAGCAAGATGAACAGCATCTGTGTTCTGGAAAACAAAGAAAAACATTAATTTCTACCAGCTAATTTCCAACAGAAGAGGGCAATCCTCAAACTTGCAGAGAAGCCCCTCCCATTTCTAGAAAGATCAATTCCCAGTGTGTTTCTGGGACAAGATCTACAAAAGTTTTCCTACAGGCACTCAAGCTGCCTCAAAATTTTCAAGTAACTCATAATCACAGACATTACCTTTTTTTTTTTCATTGTGAGTTTTGAATGATTAGCCATATGTAATCTTTAAGCCAAAAACATCTTCCCATAAGCCACCTTTTATAAAAGTCCTGCTTTGTGCAGAGGGCAAAAAAAATCTCCATCATAGATCTTAAGATGCAGTGCTAGGTACCCTAAGCTTTTCAAGATCTACATCTAAAGTTCTATAATTAATTGGTTTAATACAGAAAGTTAATAATACCTTGGAAGTCCCAGAGGTACTTACTATGGGACTCTATGAGCCTATCAAGTAACGGAAGATAAAGAGCAGGAAACATTCCCAACTTTTCTAAAAACCTACCCTGGAAACCCTATTATCAAATCTTCAAAATAACAACATATCCTAGTAATACTGTATCCCAATAGGGAACTAGCCTAAAGAAGTGATTGAAAATACAAATTACCATTTGAGATAAAACATTATCATTACAATTTCACTATTACAGAGAACACTACTGTCCAACATCACAGTAGTAATGTGGAGGACCACCTGAGCAGCTCTCCTTGAAAGAAAAGTGACTGTCTCCATTTTGACTGAGCCTGACCCTATTTCCTTGTATTGAAATGTACAGGGCTGGCTAGGACTTCTCATTATCCTTTCAATTGGCCTTAAGCAGTATATACTGGTCTAGCGGGGCTGGTGGTGGTGGTGGTGGTGGTGGTAATTTTTGAAGATGGCACATGTGTTTCCCTGATAACGACAAAAAGCCCATGCTCCATGGTGTTAGCTGGGATTGAGCCTCGAGATAGAGGCTATGACTTCCTGTGGCTTGAAAGATTACACATCAAAGTTGAAGCACCAGACACCCAAAATATTAGATACTATCTCAGTAGCGTAACACAAATTACTTCCTCTGCATATCCTCTCTGAATATGGCAGAGGTGAATGCAGGCCTCCTACCTAGCCCAGCTCACAGTGCTCACCTTCTTCCCACAATTCCCTTTCACAAGCCACTCCCCTTTCTCCAATGAATAAAACCCCAGTGTAGCCCTGGGTCGTTCTCTTGGTTCCAGAAAACCATCTTCATAGCTAGACTTAGAGCCCCGTGACTCCCCAATAATGACAGATAGATGATGGGTGGATGGATGGATGGATGGATGGATGTCTCAGTGTCTTTGTTATCGCCATGGGTTGCGCTGGGAATGGCAGATTGGAATTAACGTGGTGGAATTCCAATAACATAGTTTTAGGATTGTAAGTTTAGACTTACTGGGCAGAGACAAGAACCAGAAAGGGGCTCCAACATAGTAACAGTATAAATCACGTTGCATCATTCAACTGAACATGCACACAAGACAGAAATCAAGTTGCAGAATTTTATTTTCATAGATATTCTACTATAAACGAAGACACTGGGAAAAGAACACTTCAAATATGCTACTGGTGAGGAAAGAAAAATTTAAGTGCCACCAGATAGTAAGTATATTCTTTAACTACTTAGTAGCATTAGACAAGAAACACTGGTTAAGTTGTTGAACTAAAATGTAACTAATTTGTACAAAGACTTCAAAATTTTGTGTGCGAAAAATTATTTTATCCATTATAAGGGCCAATGGAGATTTAGACACTTAATCCCATTGATTTCCAACATCTTAATACAGATATAAAGAAAAATGGAATTAGAACATCTTCTGGTGAGGTTTAATTCTAATAAAGGTTATATATTTAGGGGTTTTGTTTTGGGTTTTTTGGTGCTACTAGGGATCAGAGCCATCATATTGAGCTATGCACAGCCCTGTTTTTTTTACTGATAGGGTCTCAATGAGTTGCCCCCAATGGGCTCACACTTGCAATCTCCACCTGCCTCAGCCTCCCAGACTAGTAAAAAATAGAGCCACATGACACCATGCCCAGCATAAATTTAGTTTTAAGTCAGAATTTAAGCATCAAAATAAGTTACACATGAATGACACAGCAATGGCAATCTCTCTTAGTTCAGTCCAAGGGACAGTGACAATGCATTAGTTTCTCATACCTCAAAGAGCACATAGCCAAAGCCTTTGCCAATTCCTGTAACTGGGTCTCTCACAATCCTCACTGCTACAATACTGCCACAGTCCAGAAAATGTTCTTCCACAGCAGTTTCTTCAACTTCTAAAAAAAATTCACCGCAAAGAAAGACTTAAAGAAAAACTTAAGTTTTTCCTTAGAAAAATGGAGATTTTGGTAACAGCAGGTTTTGAGCACAAACCCATAAAAATACATCATTGCACTGTATACTTCTTAAATTTAGTTTTAAAAAAAAACATTAGTACTTTATTTTTATTCTGTTACTAAAAATAATGTCTATTTGCTTAAGCAAACTTACTGTAAGGGAGATTTCCAACAAATACTGATCGCTTATCCCTCTGAAATACAAAGAGTTAATAAAAATCACTCACAGGACCAGAAAATGGAAGCTATGCTAACCCCTGCCGCTATCCCACATTCTCCCACATCCGACAAGGCAGATCATCCATCCCAACTAAGCCACACAGTTGACCCTTATTTCTATTTCTCCCATCTTCCCATTTGGCTAACAGTGAGCACCAGAGGAAGAGACACTGCACTCACAGCAAGCACTGCCAGAGTGGTGCTCAGAGAAAGCTTGCTGTACTGGATTGAGGAGGAGGGGACTGTTGATGTAAAGAGCCCTAGAACAATTATTTTATGGGCTTTGTGGCCATGTAGTCTTTGTTGCAACTATTCACCTTTGTAGTTTGAGTTCAAAAACAACCCATAGATGACATGAAAAGAGCAGTGTGGCTGTATATCAATAAAACCAAAATCGGTGGTAGCTGGTTTAGACCATAAGCTTTTGTTGCTGACCTTTCTTATTTGGGTTGTTGTCCTTTCTCAACCAGGCTACACTGATGCTGACAGAAATAAGAGATTTGTGAGTTAACCCTACAGTATGTCCTTCATTCATCTCTTGCTACCTCTGCCAAATGTGCATCTTGTTGTATCACTTCTAGACCAGCTCCTGGACAAAATCCAGACTCCTGTGCATGAAGCACCAAAGACCTGGGTTGCCTAATTTGGCCTGTACTATTTGTCTAACAACTCTTCCAAACTACTTACCCAGTAACTATCCCAAGCAAACTGTGGTCCCCCCACCCACATTTATACTGTTTTTTCTTCCCAAATATTGCCACAGCTATTTAAATTTTTTATCTCTCAGAAAATGCCTACTCATATGACCTCTTCTCCTGGAAACTCTCCTTGCCTCTCTTTCTGACACATCCCTACATCAAGTACCAAGCAGCACAATTGACAAAGCATCTTACAAACTTGACAATGTTTGTAACAAAGAAGAACCTCAAGCTAGCCCTCTGCTCATTTCCCCACACACCCTGTGAGAGCTGAGACCATTCCTTAGGAGCAGTATAACTGATAGGGTTCTTATTATGGCTTGTATTTAGATGTTCTCCAAAGCCTCATAGTAATGAGGACTTTTTGAAAGGTGGCATGATCTTGTGTGTGTGATGCTGAAATCAAGGGTGTGTGATTACTAAATTAGTTCGCTGACTGACGTGGCATATGATTAATAGTGCCCTATCCCAGGAGTGGGTAGCCTGGATAAAAATACAAAAGACAGAAGGAGAACTCATGTCACTTATTGCACACTGTTTTGCTGTCTCCTGTCTGCTTGCTATGTCTGCTTGCTATGGACTATTTCTTCCCTGTGACCCCCTTCTGCCAAGATACCCTGTCTTGGAGCTAGCCAATTATGGGCTGAAATATCTATACACTGTGAACTAAAATAAACTATTTCTCCTTTTAATATGTAGGTATTGGATACACTCGGCAATGAGAAAGAGGCAACTAAGACAATTCTCAAAAGCTATCTGATAAATAACTGAATTTTCTAAGATGTCATCTATAAAACAAGATCTCTTATCAGATCTCCATTGTACCCTCCTGGCTAACTTCCTGTAATTGACAGTGGTGGATGGGGGAACTCACCTTTAAATGGAAGATAACTTGAGTTTCAAACTAATGCTGATCCAAGTCCCATGCTTCTCTTGGTATCAACTCTGGATCCCCAGAGGATGAAGGCCACTTCTTCCTATTCCTGTGATGCGCTACTACTGACTCTACCCGCTTGCAGCACAACTGAGAAAAACATACTTCCATAAAAAGCTTCTTTAAACAAGTCAATTACTACTCACAGATGAAGTCTCAGAGGCAAGATCAACTCGAATACGAAATCCATCTGCAATCTGGGCCCCATTTCTGTTATAAATATGAGAAAATTCTTATTAAAAATGAACACCAAGCACTGGAGATGTACTGAGCCACCCTTTGAGTGAGAGGGCCTGGAGTTTGCCATGATCAAGGTGAAGGGCCAGAACTTCATGATGCACCAGATCTGTAAGACAGTGGGGCAGGTGTTGGCTATCATGAAGGGCTACACCCGAGAGCATGCTGGAGTGCAGCTGGGGCAAGGAGAAGGTGAACGTGCCCAAGGCGCTGGGGCTCAACCTGAGGCTGGAGCAAGTGCATTTTGAGACAAACAACTAGCACTTCAGCAGTAGTGGGCTACACAAGCCACTAGACTGGGTGCAGGAGGCCAAGGCGATAGCCTTCAAGGAGCAGCACAACCACCCCACCACTGTCAGCATGAGTGCTTCATGGCCCAGTGGTTCAGCACCTTGTGCATCCACGACTTCAGCCCACCACACTTGCTGCCAGCACTGCTACTGCAGGCATATGCACCCAGCCCTGCAGACTGCAGCAACCAGGACTCAGACTGAGTCCATGGGGCTACAAGCACCTCTTAACCCCAGAGGCAAGGATTCTGGGACTGCCTGTCAGGCTGGCTGCACCTCTGGACCATGCTGTCACAGGACACCTGCCTTACCCATCAGTGCATCTGTGCATGGGCTTTGGTAGCCCAGGCTGGCCTTGAAATTCTACAGTCCTCCTGCCTCAGCCTCCCAGTGCTGAGATTTTCTTACTAATGTTTATCTAGCAAAAACAAACAAAACTAGCACCAAGTTAGCTCCAAAGTAAAGTAAAAGAAATAAAAGAACAGAGCTAGGGAAATAACTCGGTGGCATAAGTACCAGCCTGGCAAGTGGAAGGTTGTGAGTTCTATCCCTAGTACTGCAAAAAAAAAAAGGAAGAAGGGCGAGAGAGAGAGAAGAAATATAAAACTGTGCAGGGACCAGGGTTCAATCCCCGGCACCACAAGCCAAGGCCCCCCCTTGCTAAATTGGCCACCAAAACTGGGCATGGTGGCACACACCTGTAATCCCAGCAATGGGAAAGACCAATCACTGTGTACCAAAAAAAAAAGTAAGAAAACATGGGTATGGTGATACACACCTATCATCTTAGTACTCTGATACACTGAGACAGGAAGATCCCAAGCTTAAGAACATGGGCAACTTAGTAAGACTGTCTTAAAATAAAAAAATAAAGAGACCAGACTGGGGAAAGAGATGACATACATTTGCATGCTGTGGGTATAGATCAATGCAAAGGCACTGGGTTCAATCCCCAGTCCCCACCCACCCACACCAGAATCCTCATTACAGGCAACCCATTCAGGCCCCTCCTGTCTCATGAACTATTCCTATTCCTCATTTCTTTTCTCTAATAAAATTCCCTACAGTCAAGCAGACAGTTCCCTGCACAATAATATTTTTATAATCTCAGAGATAAAATTACCTTTTCAATGCTTTTGTAGCAGCACTCTCATCTTTAAATACAACATAAGCATTAATGTTTTTCTGATCGGGATGAATTGTACGCCTGTTACAATAAAAAAGGTAAAATTTGTTAATCTCAAAGTCACTACGGAGCCAGGCATGGTGGCACATGCCTGTAATCCCAGCACTTGGGAGGCTCAGGCAGGAGGATAGGTATGAGTTCCAGACCAGCCTGGACTACAAAATTGAGCTCAAGGCCAGCCAGAACTGCATGGCAACACCCTGTCTCAAAGAAAAAAAAAAAAAAAAAACCCACAAACAAGTCATTACAGTAAATTTAGCTTGCTTTCTATTAACATGTGTCCTGAAAGGCAGCAGATATAGTTTCTTTGAGTGGTAAGTTAAAAAAAAAAGCTCCCTACAACTTCTAAAGACAGTTGGTAAGAATGCAAGAGTCCACATGTACCCGAGAACACAAGGACTAGATATTCTCACCTTTACTGCTCCAAATCCAGCACACACATGAACTTGGTTTTTCCTCTTTTTATGTAAAATTAAATGCTTAGATGGAAAAGCACACAATCTCATACTGCTTAGTAAACTGGCCCAAGGTCAAGGCTCTGGCAGCCATTAGCCAGCCATAGCCACAGCATCTCTATGTGCCTTCCCAAGTTCAGGCCTTCTTTCCATTCCAAAGGAATCACCATCATCCCTGTCCCCTTGGTTTTTTTTTGTTTGTTTGTTTGTTTGTTTTTTTGTTTGTTTGTTTTGTTTTTTGCACTAGGAATCAAACTCAGGACCTTAACCTTGACAGGCAGATGCTACACACTGAGCTATAGCCTCAGCCCCTTCCCAATTCTTACATGCACCTATCTCAGTTACTCTCTTCTCGTTGCTGGGACAAATGCCCTACACTCAAAATGAAGAAAGGAAAAGTTTATTTAGCTCAAAGTTATTGGAGGTTTAAGTTCATACTTAGCTAGCTGGCTCCAAGGCACAGGGGTACAGGGCAAAGAGCAACATTTCAAATTAGCAGCAAAGAGCAGAGAGCGAAAGTGGAGGAATAGCAGCCAACAATGGCTAGAGAGGAAATCTGTCTCTCTTAAATTGCATTCAGACTGAAGGACACACATGTTTGCACCTCTTGGTGGCACTGTTTGGCATTAGTTTGCATCCATGCCAGAATCTGTGGGCAGGTGCATGTGCACCACAGAGTACACTGGAGGGGACTTTCAACCACAGCATTTCATATGTTATCATTGTCAAACTTTCACATCAATGACTTTTTTATATTAAAAGGTTGAGCCAAAGCCTCTAGTGCTCATATTTTGAAGCCAGGCTTCACTTCTAAAGTACCTACAGCATCCTGAAACTGCAGCTGTGCATGAGCTGAGATGCACCCTTCTTCCTTATAATAGGAATGGCATAGATGAGGTAGTTGTAAGTCTTAACTTTCCGGCATTTTAAATAAAATCTTTGCACTTGAAAAAAAAAATTGCATTCAGACTATCTGCCCCAGGCTGGGTGTAACTCATACCCATAATCCTAGCAGCACTCAGACCCTTAATTCCAGTGGATCATGAGTTAATCAAGTCTGCCCCATAACTGCGTGACGTTTGTGGACACAAATACATACAAAGCATTAACACCACCACTTCCCTGCATTTACCTACCTTATTTTATCACCCCAGTGGTTATTCCTCAATATTATACTTTAGTCTTTTCTGTTCTTTGAATTTATGTCTGGAGCGGTTCACATAACAGGATTGTCCCTGTATCTCTTTTTACTCTTACAGTTAGACCTGTGGAACTGCCTGGATTTTGCTATGACTGTCACTTTTTTTTTTTAAGATGGGGCCTTGCTATGTAGTACAAGCTGGCATTGAACTGACTATGTAAGCCAAGCTAGCTTCAAACTCTTGGCAACTCTCCTGCCTCTGCCTTCTATGTGATAGAATTACAGCAATGTGCCATCACACCTAGGGAACTTTCACTCTTTTAATGAATAGAGCTGCTGTGTCCAAAGTTTATACCCATGAACTCAGTAGGTTTCCAAAATAGTGATTAAAGTTAAATGTGTAAGTTATCAGAATTTGGTAGGGGCTGGGGCTATAGCCCAGTCCAATATTGAGACTAAAACCAAAATGACAAATATTTAGCAGGACTATCATCAAAGGACTTCCACTATCAAGCACTGATAATGAAATGAAGTAGAAGTTTCAGCTACTGCTAATGGGTATGTAAAATGGCACAATCACTGTAGCAACCTGGCAGTTTCTTAAGAGAGCTCAAGACATCCCTATCACAGGACCCTGCAATCGCATCCCTAGGCATTTTCTCAACAGAAATGATCTACACACAAGTATTTTTAGTGTCTATTCATGATAGTCAAAAGTCAAATTTTCCTGAACTAGTGAATAGCTAAATTCTGATACTTTCAAAAAACAGAATACTACTGAGCAATGGAAAAATAGACCACTGATACAAGGAACAGCATTTGGAAACCACAAAACCATTATGCTGAACAAAAGAAGTTAGACAAAAGCAGTGTTGGCACACAAGTGTAATCCCAGGAAGCTGAGGCAGGAGTATCATTGCGAATTCAAAGTCCAGCATGCGCTACAAAGTGATTGCAAGGCAGCCAGAACTAAAGAGAGAGACCCTGTTATGATTTATGTCTAGTTGTCCCCTCAAAGCCTCATGCAATCATGGGGCAGGGACTTCCAGAGTTTGAGACTTGATCCATGACCCACTGGGATTATGTGTTGTAGTATTGATGAAGCTATGGTCTGAGTACCGCTGGGAATTATAGGTGTGGCCTGAGGCGGATAGGCTAAGGCAGAGAGCAGAGCCTGATGTAATTTCTTTTTTTTTTTTTTTTTTTTAGAATTTTTTTAAGATTTTATTTTTTTCTTGTTTTAGAACCTTT
>PVJA010055237.1:0-11169 GCA_004027025.1 Myocastor coypus | reverse complement strand
TTTTTTTTTCTTTTGCTCATCCAGTAATAAAGCTGATTTCTCCACTATATCATTAGTGTCTATGTTTTCTCCCTTATAAATTCTCAGCACTATGTAAGAAAAATTTTCTGTTGGTCTTTTAACTATCATGTGATGCAAAATTGTCCCTAGATTTAGCATTCGTTGAGAATCCTTGCCTGAACCAGTCTTTACTATAAGTGTTCCACTAACTTGCTTCTTATGTAGAAGATGTAGAAAACTGAATAAAAAATCACTGCCAATCCATTAGGTTCCTAAATAACGTGACAAAACTTTGAAATAGTAATTCTCTTTCTTCTCATAAATGTGTACCTAATTGGACTAAAAAAATGATGAAGTACAGTTATAGAACTTGGCAATCCTTACACCTGGGCCCTTCCACTTTGTCAATCTGCTGTAAGCAAAAACCCTCCCACTATTAATTAGTATATATAGATTATTATAATTAAAATGTTATTTTCTTTAGTTTAGTACCTATTTCTGTACTTGATCTTTAATTTATTGGTAATTTATTTTTTATTTTTATACTTACCACAGGGTGTGTGGGTTCTCACTGTGCAGATCAGACTTGCAGTGATCCTCCTGTTTTCAGCTTCCCTGGTGTGGGATTATAGGCACACACCATCATTCGCAGTCATTGATTTTTTAAGGAGAATAAAAAATACTAAAACAACTCATTACAAACGATACAGATGTCGATCTCACCCTTGAGGCATGCTGAGGGGGCAACTGAGACTCGGCATGGCAGCACATACCTATAACCCTAGCGCTTGGGAGGCTGAAAACAGGAGGATCACCATGAATCTTATCTGTGTAATGAGACCCGGTAAACCTGGTCCTAAATACATTTTTTTTTTTTTAAAGAAAACAGTGCAAAATTTCACTAAACAAAACAATAGCAATTCAACAATGATTGTGATATTACATAATGTCTTCAAATGAGTTTAGATTACCAAATATAGCGGACTGGGAAGATAGCTCAGTAGAAAAAGTGCTTGCCTAGCAAGGGCAAGAACCTGAGTTCAACCCCCAGATCCACAAAAAAGAAAAAAAAAAAAAAAAGATTACCAAATATAAGCATGCACAATTGGTTTTTAAAAACTTAGAAGAAATTCAAAAGAAAAAGAAATCAACCTAACTACTCCTTTCAATAGATCAGCAGAAACCAGCAGTACAATTCTCCAAGCTATCATATACATAAACATATTTTTCTTTTTCTTTCTTTCTTTCTTTCTTTCTTTCTTTCTTTCTTTTATCCCTTTCCTCCACCCCAGTCATTCCTTCCCTTTGCATAGCTTCTTTGATTTTCACAGGATCTTTTTGACCTTTCAGATTTTATTTACTTCCAGATTCTTGCACTGTTCTGTTTATATATGTGGGGCTGCTTTATTTCATTTATGAAAATGGTCTCTAGTTGCATCCATTTACTGGTAAAAGTCTCAAGTTTATCTTTTTGTTTTTACAGCTGAGTGGCACTCTATTGTATAAAAACACCATACCATACCTTTTCTTATCCATTCCTCAGTTGATGAGCATTTGAAGTGTTTCCAAGATTTAGCTACACAAATTGTGCTGCTATAAACATGGGTGCACATATATCACTGTTGCACTATTTTTTTTTTTTCTGTTTTTGTGAAAAAAATATCCAGGAGAGCAATAGCTAGATTGAATGGAACTTCTGATCCTAGCTTTTTGAAGACTCCTCACACTGATTCCAACACCAGTCTACATTCTCACCAGCAGTGAAGAAGTGTTAAGTTTTCCCCCACAGCCTCACAAGCATTTGTTATTGGCTGACTTTTTGATCACAGCCGTTCTTTCTGAGAAGAGATGTAATCTCAATGTTGTCTTAATTTGTATTGCCCAAAAGACCAATGCTGTTGAACTTTTTTTTTTTTTGGTATACTTATTTGCCATTTTCCATTTGCATTTCGTCTGAGAAGTATATATTTATCTTAGATGCCTCTTTATCGAATGGGTTTTTTAATTGGCGGTAGAGGTTTGATTTTTTAGAAAATCATGTATATGTTTTAGGTAGAAGTCCTTTGTCTGAGGGGTATTCCAGTAAATTTTTTTCACAATTTTTCGGATTTTCTGTTTACTCTGTTGGTAATTTCCTCTGACATGCAGAACTTTTCAAAATGATGAGATTCCATTTGTTGAAGTACTTCATTCTTTGAAGTATTTCCTATATAGTTTGATTTCTGTTCATGAACTCTCTCCTTACCCATATGCTTTTAAGATTTCTACCTATTTTCTCCTCCAGCATATTTAGTTTTTCTGTTTTAGTATTTCAATCTTTGATCTTTTTTGATTGAAGTTTATTACATGATGATAGACATGACTCTAATTTTTCCTTTGGCATGTGGGAAGCCAGTTTTGCTGGCACCATTTATTAAACTGAGCATGTTTGGCACTTTTATCAAAGAGTAGGTGACTGAGTACATTTGTAGTTGTGTTAGCATTTTCTAATCTGTTCCACTGATCCTCAGGTTGGTTGGTCTGTCTATCATCTGTCTGTCTATCTGCCTGCCTGTCTATCTATCTATCTATCTATCTATCTATTTATCTCTATCTATCTATCTATCTATCTATCTATCTATCTATCTATCTCTATCTCTCTATCTATCTGATACAGTGTCTCTCTACATAGTTCAGACTCATAGTGATCCTCCTTTTCCAGCCTCTTCAGTACTGGGATATCAGATATGCACCACCACACCCAGTTCCAGGGCCAACACAGAGCAGTACATCTGGTGTGCCAGGGCAGGCACAGCATGCAGTACCAGGTATAGAACTCAGGTCCTTGCACTTTCCAGGGTGTTGCTTAGACGGATGAGCTATCTCTCCAGCCTCTCAGGTCTGTCTTTTTGCCTGAACCATGCTTATTCTATCATAGTAGCTTTGTAATATAATTTCAAGGAAGGGATTATAATGCTTGTCTTTCCTTTGTTGCCCATGACCATTGCTTTTGCTATTAGAGGTTTCTTCTCCTTCTGGATGAATTTCAGGAGTCTTTTTTTTTTTAGAACTGTAATGTATACTAATGGTGTTTTAATCAAGGTTTCATTGCATCTGCATAACAATGTCGGCGGTATGACCATTTTCACAATGTTGGCTCTTCTTATCCAAGAGCAAGGAATACCTTTCCATTTTCTGAAATCTTCTATCTCTTTTTTCAGAATACTATGATTTTTCACTTTCTAAATTTTTTACTTCTTTTCTTAGACTGATTTCTAAATATTTCATTTCTGGGAATGTTATTGTGGAAAGCACAGTTTCACTAATTTCTCTCTCAGTGTGCAGACGCAAAAAAGAAAGCAAAAACAGTTGTTCATAAAATGTTAAATGCCACTGACTAAGACAGAATCCTGATTTCAAGCATTAAAATTTGAAAGTGTCATAGCGTTAATAATGTATCAAATTTCTGGGTATAATTTATGGTTATTAATTTATTTGTAAGAATTTTCTAGAGTCTCTTTGTAACTTTGTGAGAAGTATTTCAGCCCATAGTGAGAAACATAATCCATGTGTCTGCATAACTGGGTTTGTTTGGCAGCATTTTGGGAAAGAATAAATGAGTGAGAGCTGTACTGCTCCCCAATTTGTATACTTCCTTTCCCCAAGCTGCCATGAGTAGCATGTGAGATGTATACAGTGTGGGACATGGCACCGTCCGATCTACAAGCATAGCAAGGTCATGAGAGTTACCAAGCCCCTGCACAAATTTTATTTGAAGAGTTTGATAGTGGCCCGAGGGCTGATATGGAACATGCGGCCTCCTCTCATCCTTCTCATTCTACATTTAACCCTACATCTTAAATATTAAATATTTCCCCTCAATGTGTTCAAATATTTTAGGCAGTCCACCCCCTTCGTGTTCTTCAGAATGTCAGCAGGAGTGGGCATAAGCAGAGAGCAGGCCCAGTCTTTGACTGGTCACAGAGGGATCCCCCAAGCCAGAAATGTTCCTTGGTAATCCAGGTACTGCGCTGGGTAAGTGGACTCTAGCTCCGTGGTTATCACCAGAAATTTCTTAGTTGAGTCTGCACATTAGACATACCATAGAATCTCCAAAAATCTCTCTTCTACCCTCAGAGTAGTATGCATTTCAGGAAAGCAGACAGACGTGTGCAGCCTCCCTTGAGCATCCGTGCTTCAGCCCCCCATGATATACAGTGGTTCCCACGTGTAGTCCAGGGACCAACAGCACCAGGGTCGCACAGAACAGGTTTCCCCAATATCAGCACTAGCACCCTGTGGCCTACATAATTCATTTTTAAATATTTTATTTATTTATTTATTTATTTATTTATTTGTATTTAGGACAGGGTCTATAGTGTCTCACTACATAGAATGGACTCATAGTGATCCTCCTGTTTTCAGCCTCGCAAGCACTGGGATTATAGATGTGCACTACCACACTCAGTCCCAATTGCCAACTCAGTGCACCCTGGGCGTTAGGGCCAGCACAGCAGGCCACAGGATCGAACCCTGGCCACTGCGCTCTCCCTAAGCAGGCGGGTTAGTCCACTAAGCTATCAGGCTAGATCTAAATATATATTTTAAACAGAATAAAAAAATATTTTTAAGAATTTTTTATTTTTTTTTTTTCTTGTTTCAGAACCTTTGTTTATTCACTCATTTCTATGGCTGGCTCAGCCCACCCCCAGGGTAGGGCTGGCGCAGCATGTGGTGCCGGGGATCGAACCGTGGTCGCTGAAGCTGCCCAAGCTTTCCCAAGCAGGCACTTTAGACCGCTGAGCCATCCCGCCGGGCCCCAAAATATTTTTAAAAAGTCAACTAGAAACGATTTCACTAGACCAAATGATAGGAATTCAGCAACTGTTATATTCTATGCAGGTGTGTTCAGATTATGTGTTCAGATTCCCAGGTGTAAGCATGCAGCCTTGTGGGCCACGTTATACTTTACTGCCTGAAGTTGTGTTAATAAAGTTGTCAGATGCAATGTAGGATGCCTTCTTAAATTTGAATTTGGGATAGATGACAGGATTTTTTTTCTTTAACTTTCTCTTCTCCTTCCTCTTCTCCTCTCCTTGTCCTTCTCCTGTCCTTTTTTTTATTATTTTCTTTTTTTAAAATTTATTTTATTTTATTTATTATTATTTTTATTTTTCTTGTTTCAGAACCCTTGTTTGCTTATTCACTCATTTTCATGGCTGGCTCAGCCCGCCCCGAGGGCAGCGCTGGCACAGCATGTGGTGCCAGGGATCTAACCGCGGTCCCTGCAGCCGCCCAAGTTTTCCTAAGCAGGTGTTTTAGACTGCTGATCCCTCCTGCCAGTTAAACTTAGCTGAATATCCTATGTTTTTATTTTCTAATTCTGTAACATTACTCACAAGCATTATACACCAGATGCAGAAATGCCACGTCTCCACTGAGACAATTAAAAATGTCTTTAAGCTGGGCACTGTGGGGGCACATGGTTTTAATCCTACCCCTCAGGTGGCTGAGACAGGAAGATCAAGAGTTGAAGATCAGCTTGGGCTACGTGGAGAAAACCTCTTTCAAGATGCAAAACAAAGTAAACTAAACATCAGATCTCTAAACATTTCCCAGGAGCCAGAATCTCCCTTGATTGCGATCAACTGCATTAAAACTTGAAAAACACAAACTGAGATTCCATCCCAAATCTACTGAATTGGAAACTCAGTAAGGGGTGACTGAACAATCTGAGAAAAATTCTAATGATATCAAATAGTTCATAGAAAGCATTTAGACTTCTTTGGAAATTTTTTTCACTTCAAATTTAAAGACTTTTTTATCAGTACCTGATAAGTAGTTTAACTTGTGCACATACATGTCCAGTCTGAGCTTTGGTGTACCTTGCAGCCCTTTCTGATGCACCTCAAGTTTCATTAAAAAAAAAATTGTAATTTTTATTCTTCAAGAAAGTGTGTCCCAAAGAATTCAAATTGCTATTGTTTACCATGAAGAAACATAAATTAACAATATTCACCTGTCTTGTATATTAAATTAATGTCCAGTGATCTACCCTATAGCTTTCAATCAGACGTTCACAGGGAATGTGTAAAATGAAAATGAAGTAGAATATAAGAATTCAAGGTTTTAGTTTCCTGTCTCTGTCTCTCTCTGTCTCTGTCTCTGTGTCTCTGTCTCTGTTTCTGTTTCTCTCTCTGTCTCTGTGTCTCCTCTCTCTCTCCCTCTCTCCATGTACACAGATCTTTGAACATTACCAAGTGATACAGACCTTCCAGTCATTACTTACATCACTAAGATCCCAAATTCCAGTTTGATGTTTACAAAATAAATTTCTGCAGCCATGTTTCTCTGCCCTGGTGGCACATCTGGACCACCTGGGGAACTTCTCAAATCTACAGTGCCAAGTTCCCACCCAAGAACAGTTAAATCAGCACCCTTGGGTGTGGTATTTTCTCGAATCTCACATGATCCTAACATGGGAATATCTTGGAAACCACAGCCTATGATAGAAGAATGCACTGCTCTTTCCATGGGCAACCTTCCAGTTTTGTTTTTTTTTTAAGAGAATGCAGAATAGTAATATAAAAGAAAAAAATACAGAATTTCACTAAACAAAATAATATGAGTTTGACAGTGTTTGTTGTGCTGCACGGTGTTGTCTACAAATTAGTTGTTCAGATTACCAGATACATAAGTGCAAAATTGGAAAAAGAAAAAAAAGTTTTAAATATTAAGATGAGAGAGAACAAAGAAAATGTAAAAAAGAAGACAAGGAAACAAACAAAAATTAAACATTAATTGCTATTTTTCATAGACCAGCAGAAATCCACAGTACAAGTATCCAAATTATCTGCTTACATGCATAGATAAATCTCTTTCCCCCACTCTGTCTCCTATCCTTCTCTTCATCTTCTTTCTGCAGTGTTTATGTTTTCATTATAAATTAGGAATTTAACCTTCTCACTCATATTTCCTATTCTTTCTGTTTCTCAAATCCACTCAAATTCTTGGATTTTCATCCAAGCCACAGCTAGGAGACCACAGCCAAGGATCAGAAGGTGAAGGGCATGTTGGGTAATCTCTCTACCCAATTACTTGTCAGTCAGTTCTTCTTGTGACTCACTGTAGCTCGCTCAGGCTCTAATTTTTGCGAGCCTCATTCATTTAATTGAAATAGATGTCTGCAAACGCTAATCTTTCAGAGTAAAAACATTTTGATAGTCACCTAATTGAGCCTTTAAGTCTAGTTTCCTATTCATAGTAAATATGAAAATCTAGAGCAGTAGAGTAAGTACCTACAAAGAAGGACCAATTCAGAAGGTGTGCATAACTAGTTATAGGTAGCACGACCACTCCTCTCTTGAATAAATCATTACTAGGAAAAAAGCAAATAAAATGATACATTCCATGGCAATTAAAGAACCTTCTACATTAAAATAAATTAAAAGACGTAATAATAAGAAGTAATGTATAAACCTCAGTTAACTCCTGACTGAACAGAAGACTTACAACAATATGGAGAACTTAAACACGATTTCTATATTATATGATGTTAAGGAACCACTGAACTATATTAGGTATGGCAATGGTACTATGATTGAATAAGAAAATAGATTTTTTGTGGAAAACACAAAACAGATGGAAATACTGTAGTTTACTTTAAATTACATGAGACAAAAGTAGATTAGACAAATATAGCAAAATGCCAAGTATTGTTCACTAATTTATGAACATCAGTATCCGTGGTAGTTTTCTGTAGCTCTTATGTGTTTAAAGTTGTTTGCTATAAATGTAGTAAATAAAAAGGAAGAGAATATATAAAGGCAGAGCAGATGGTGGAGAAAGCGCTGCAGTAGGGATGGACTCCTGCGGCCTGCCATGGATTCTGATCAGTGCCCGCTCGGGGCCTGAATTGCCTCATACTCCAGGGAGGTCTCACACCACGTAGTTGCTTCTACTAGTTCTCGTTAGGATTGTATCAACATCTAGTGCAATATCTAGAAATCCTAAAGTGAAGATATTGTGTCCAAGTAAGATGGAGGTCACCTTCAAAGGACAGTAATTCTGCATGGAAAAGGTTTTTTTTTTTTTTTTTTTTCAAATATTTGCTTTTTCATTTTTACTCCCATTAGTACGTTTTTGTACTCCATAATGACTGCCTTCATGGTGGAGAATTGGTGCATGTACCAAACACATCTTATTCTCATTTCCTGCTCCTCCCCTCCTTTTCCTCTCTCTCCACATCTTGGTATGTTTCACGTTTGGAAGAGCTCTACCTGCTTCCTTCCTATCACCTCTCCGTTATCCATATGTTGAGTTTCTCACGTGGAGAAGCCATGCAACATTTAAGTGTGTGTATACCTTCTTTGTTTCACTTGACACGTGCACTTTTGCTGATAACACACTAATGAATATTTTACTTCTTCTCTTTGAAGTTTTTGGAAGATGAGAATGCAAAAACTAAAATACTCGACATTGTACCTAAGAACAAGACCTGGGCATATAATTCTTCAGAGCATAAAATACTCGGCAAACAGTCACATCTAAAGTGTTTTTAAAAAATCTTATAACTTTGCTTTATTCTAGGATGAACTATGTAAAGCAGGATAAAATTCTTTGGGACCATTGTGTTTCCTCAGGGGACCAAGTACAGGCTGTTCTAAGGTTCTCAAGGCATAAGCTTCTGCTGAAGATTGCTAAGCCAGCTATAAAATATGTTAATGCCATTCATTTGAGCAAATTCCCACTAAGCAGCTCCTGTGTATCTGCACCCCGCGGAAAGCCCCTGATCTCCCGCGTCATGCTAGGATGCAAGGTTGAAAAGCAAACAGCCAGAGCTTGTAAAGAGGAAAGGAAACATTCTTGCATAAAGAACAGAAGAGACCAAGAATAGGTCATGGTTAATGACTAACACAGTTTTCAAGTAAAATAAACTATACGTCTGGGAAAGGAATTTGGGAAGGGTCACTGGTCCCCAGCTGCCATGTTATCTCCTATCAAAGCCTGCAGCTTCACAAGCCACTTTGTGGTCTCTGCTGTGGCTGTTGGCAGGGCAGGGATGCTAATCCACACATCGTGCTCAGTGCTCTTAGGAGTCACGTGGGCTTAAGCCTGACTCACTGCTTGAAACGGGCCAATTGTGGGATTAACTCTTCAGCCTGTGCTGTTCCCAGCCTGCTCTGGATATAACCAACAGGGTTATCGATGGCCTTCAGTCCTCCCATCCCATTTGGAAATGGCAGCAATTGCATCAGGGTAAGCAACGCCTGCGTAGCACCTAGCCATCAGTTGGCAGTAGTTTCTTTATGACAGACCCAGATTTGGAGGTCTCCTCTTCCCACAGCCGTACATTCCAGGATGACACCCACAGTCGTGTTGCACGACCAGTTAATGCAGAATCGTACCCTTGTTCCCATGTAGTAACTGTACCAGGCTATCCTACTTTCCTGTTTGGATGTCCTTTTATAAGACTCAAGTCCTAGGTGTGCTCATTGATTTACACATTTGTCAAGGAAGTCTTTATTTTCTGTAAGCAAATTTAAAAATAATTAGATAAGTAGCGAGGTCTGATTATGCAGGTAGGGCAGCGGAAGTCACCTTTTTTGTTTATTTAATTGAATGTTAAGAGATAGATATGTTCTATTTCTTAAAGCCTGGTCTTTAGCGAATGTATCCTTGGCCATAACTGTTTTCTGGGTTCAAGGCCCAGTGTTGTCTGTCTGTGACACTTGTAGCTAAGTCATCTGTGTACAGTACTTTTCCATCTGAAGAGCTATTGATTACTGTGGTTAGGGGAGACCGGGCATCAGGTTGAAAAGGGTCAGTGTGGAGGAGACTGTAGCTAGGATCCTTTTCCAGAGAGTTAATCTAATGGGCTTCAGGTGGGAGTCTTGTAGTTTACCACTTGTGAACTCTTTGTATGTGTTCAATCTGGTGCGTCTTGGTAGAAAAAGTACTGTTTCTATGGTTGTGGCACAGTGATTGTGACTGACTCGCTCTTAAACCTCTCTATTGGTATTTCACCATGCTTCTCTCTAGCTTCAGTGAATCATCGCTGAAGAATTGAAGGAATTTTTTGAGCTTCACTGAATTTATTTCTTTATTTTTTAATGGCACATTAACAGTGGTCAGCTATTGATGTGGTAGGAAACTGTCAGGAGGGGTCAGCCATTGGAGCTCCGTTTTTATATCTAGCTCCTTATGGTGATGTTGCTGTTGTATGCTTTTGACTATACTTTTCTGCTGGACGTTTAAGATCAAATTACAGTGAGCCTGTGTTCATGAACATTAGCCTTTTGCTGTCGTTGCAGTCAGTTAAGTCTCCTCAGACATTACCTTGGGACCATGTATAGAGCCTTCAGTTCCTCTCTCAGCGTCAGCCAGCAGGATGACCTTTGATTGCCCAGTCTCTTTCTGTGAAAGCATGGGAGACTTTTCTCTCCAGTGGCCATCCTTCGGCATGCTGTGTGCCGCATTCCTGTCCAGTGAGGCCCAGCAGTTTCCTCCTCAGGAGGTTGAGACACTTACCAGCTTGTAGAATGTTGTAGAAGTGGTTCTCTCAAGGCCTGCATTCTCACTGACCTCTGAGGGTTAGGGCCAAAATATTGGCTCCCCTCTTAGCCAGTCATCTTTCTAGTTTTGGTGTCTAAATCTTAGTTGTTGCACACTCAGGAGGCCAATTACATTAGTGTTGTGGATTTGATTTTTTTAATTAATTAATTAATTTATTTATTTGGTACAGGGTCTCGGCACACAGCTTGGACTCGTAGTGATCCTCCTGCCTCAGCCTCCCCAGCACTAGGATTATAGGTGTGCACCACCATACCAGGTTTCTTTTTTTTTTTTTTTAATTGGCTCTGAAAAGAGCCTTTTGGTTCAGCCGAGTTGAGCGGCCGCGACTTCATTCACTTGCCCTTGGCCTTGTGGTGGCTCTCGGTCTTCTTGGGCAGCAGCACGGCCTGGATGTTGCGCAGCACGCCGCCCTGCGTGATCGTCACCTTGCCCAGCAGCTTGTTGAGCTCCTCGTCGTTGCGGATGGCCAGCTGCAGGTGGCGCGGGATGATGCGCGTCTTCTTGTTGTCGCGCGCCGCGTTGCCCGCCAGCTCCAGGATCTCGGCCGTCAGGTACTCGAGCACGGCCGCCAGGTAGACCGGGGCGCCGGCGCCCACGCGCTCGGCGTAGTTGCCC
>PVJA010055236.1:0-11247 GCA_004027025.1 Myocastor coypus | reverse complement strand
AAAAAAAAAAAAAAAAAAAAAAAAAAAAAAAAAAAAGAATGTTTTGTTATACAGGTCTTGCTTCGACTTGCCCTTGATCACCCAGCAAGGAAAAAAAAAAGCTTAATTATAATGCATGAAACGCAGAGCTAGATTGGTGAGATGAGCTTTAGGAGGCTTAGATTCAATAGCCTCCAACATTACAAGCTTCACTGGTGGCCCACTGCAATTGCAGAACATTTGACTGTGTATGCATCTGCTTCCTCTTAGTCCAGAGAGAAGAATTTTCTTTTCCTTTCTTCTTTTTTTTTTCTTCTTAGCAACATCAACAGGGAGGTGAGTTATGCCCACACACTGTACTCTGTAGAACTATTGAGGACAATATGCAATGTGTCAACTTTTAAAAAAAGAAATGGGAAAAAGAAAAAAAAAGTAATGTTTATTGAAAGTGTTAATGTTTAATTGTTTGATCAATCTTATATACCTATATCTATTAATCTAAACTGATCTGATGATGAAAATATATAACTATTGTTAAATTTAAACAATAAAAAATATTAATTAAAAAAAAAGACTATAATGCTGCTTCCTTCTATGACCCTGAGCAAGCGAAAGGACAAAAGCAGTCAAGGCAGACTGAGTCTGTCACATGATTCACCCATCCATTGGGGCAACAGTAAACAAGGATATGGGAATCCTTTTATACTTAATGGGTGAGGACAGCCCCTCTTGACTTTCTAAGGAGATACTCATAGCTCAACTTCTCATCCTGATGATTTACGGTATCTACACAGTGCAGCATGCGGCTGATGGATGCCTCATGAGTACAACATGAGAGAAATCCAATGATTTCCATCGCAGTAAAATGTCATCTTGAGTGTGAGGACAGAGGAACCAGCAGGAGAGGAAACAGGCAGAGCGATGTGATGGGGTGTTACTGGGACACAAGAATTCTTCAACATTTCATGAAATCAAATTCTGTTCCGAGTGTGGTCAGCATGAAAGAAATTCAGTAATCACAGAGCCTTGTAGAAGTAGCTCACTGCTCACCATCCCCCATCCTGATGGCAGACACAGCCAAACTCCTTCTTACTCAGAGCCCAGGGAGCTCCTGGCCCACCGGAGCCCACCGTGAGGAGTCACTATGAGAGCAAAGGGACACAGGCAGCAGTCTGCTGCCCTTCCTTTCTTTGGAGCCCATCTACATGGCAAGGAGCTGTCATGTATAGGATCAGGGGAGGTCTACATTCTCCCCCACACATTTCAGAAAGAAGCATAAAACACAATTGCAAGACAAGATGGTATTTTTCCATTTTGCATCCTTGCTTGGATAACTATGCTTTACATTGACAGACTGCTTTAATAGTAAACCCTAAATTTTCACTTTCTGCTGGGTGCCTTTTCCACAATCTTCACTCAGACCTGGATTCCTGGTGACATTACCAGCAACAAGGGGAAAAGCCAAACTCCCACACCCTTGTTGGCACATGTGGACTTTTGAATCCTTGATTATAGGCATTGTCTTACAAGGATTTTTATAGGAATAAGGTGGAATCTTAGCATTGTTTTGCTCTTCATTTCTCTAGTGGCTAAATGTGTTCAACATTTTTTTCATGTCCTTGTACTTTCTTTTCTTTCTTTCTTTCTTTCTTTTTTTTTTTTTTTTTTTTTTTTTTTTTTTTTTTTTTTTTTTTTTTTTTTTTTTTTTTTTTTTTTTTTTTTTTTTTTTTTTTTTTTTTTTTTTTTTTTTTTTTTTTTTTTTTTTTTTTTTTTTTTTTTTTTTTTTTTTTGAGACATGTCTGTTCACTTCAGCTGCTCATTTTCTAAGTGAATCTTTTGCTTTGGGGAGTCTAATTTCATGAAAAACAGTGAGGAGATTCTGAAAAAAAATCCTAAAAAATAAAAGTTCCACTTGACCCAGCTGTGCTTCTCCTGGTATCTTCCCCAAAGAGCCAGAGTTATCACATTACAGTGATCCTTGCACATGCATGTTGCAGCAGCACAACTTGTAATAGCTAAATTTATAAAGCCTGTATGTCCATCAACAGATGAACGGATAAAGAAAATGTATTTACACACAGAATACTACTCAGCCATACAGAAGGATAAAGAGTCATCTGTAGGAAAATGGATCTTAAGACTATCATGATAAGTGAAATAAATCAGACACTGAAGGTTAAAAAATCATATGGTTTCTCTTCTATGAGAACCCCAAGCTATAAATAATTAAAGAGCAAAACAAGGGAGCAATGCTAGGGAACAGGGAGGAGGTGGGCAAGGAGAGGTGAATAAGAGTCACCAGGGTGTGGCATTTACAGTGCCAATTCTCAAAGTGAGGGGAATTACAACGTATTGCAAGCATACTTCATAAAGATAAACTGATTCACTGAACAGCAATAACTGCCCAGGAACAGAAGCTGTCCTCACTCCACTGCAGAGGCTCCTAGACAGATACCAAATCGCATTTTAGGAGAACAGCAGCACCTGACCCCAACAGCCAATACTCTGGGCTTGTAGTTTCCTTGGGCAAGTGGAACATTTTTACTGCCTAATATCCCACAAAACAACTTGCACACAGGTGGTTCTGGCCAGGCATCCAGAACTGGGACAAAGTCTGGAAGGTCATGTTCATGGGAGAAACGAGCCCTTAACACAAAGCAGTTCCATTTCTCCAGGGACAGAGCTCCAAAGAGCTCACAGGCACCCCTTCCCAGCACACCTGGATCAGGCAGTCAGGTTCACTGCTGCAACTGGCCCAGCAGGGTAAGTGTTCCAGGCTGTGCCTTGTGACTTGGGAGTAATGCCAAGCAACGTGGGGCTGCAGGACTGCAGAGACCAAGCTGCACCTGTTGACACAGTAGATAGCTCATGCATGCCATTATGGATGGGGTGGGCCATTTTGCTCCCTGCCTCAGGGTCTCCATAGACTCCCCTTCATGTGTCAACACCTGCCAGGATCATTGTGTCCACTCTGCTGTAAAGTGCCTGAAGGACCAGCGGAACATGTTATGCCCTTTAAAACCCCAGGGGCCATGCATATGCGGTAGATGACAAATTTCTTATTAAAGTGGAACAAATAAATAATACAAATAAAGCTATCTGAGAGGAAAAGATAGGACAATAAAACTTCTAGAGGAAGAGTTCTCTGGTCATGGAGTACATCATTATTTTTAAATAGTACACACACACACACACACACACCCATAAAGGGAACGATGACCAGCAGGACTTCAGAGGGCTACCATCAACACAGTGTAGAGGCACATCACAGACTAGGATGTATGTGCTATACATGCACCTGACAAAGGACTGCTTCATCCAGAAGACATTGAGAAAGTCTACAAATTGTTAAGGAAAAGGTCAAGGCCACTACAGTTTTAAAACATGAATTGCAATAGATATTTCACAAAATGGAGCTATCCATAAAGTCAAACCCACAAACCAGGAGAGCAGCCCATGGTAGACAGTTGCTAGCATGCAGGCCCTGAATTTGATGTCCCCACTGCCATAAAGAACAGCAAAAGGCCCAACACCCAAGAAAGGTCACTACTTAGTCATGAGGGAAATGCAGTAAAAGTCTACTACCATGCCTGAGTGTGACTAGAATAGACAGTGGCCACACAAAGGGCTACCCCACTTGGCCAGCAGGTGTATAAGGTGGGAAGGACAGGCACTCTGGAAAACAGAATCTACTTTGGCAGCACCCACATCAGCTTCAGTTGGAGGCTCAGAACCTGGACCCCACTGCCTGTAGTCACAGGTAGGCACACTCTGGGCTACGTGGCTCACACTTGCAGAAAGTGATTCTAGTAGGCTAAGTCCAAACCATGCAAACATTTGAAAAGGGAATGTTTAATGCGGAGCCATTAATGACAAAATGAATCATTTTCTACAGTGAAGGATTTGAATATGAAGATATTAAGAGTAAGAAGGAAAGAGGGCTTTATGAGAAATAAGATGATGCAACTTTTTTAAGTCCCCAGGGCCAGGCTGAGATCCAAACCTCTCTGAGGCAGAAGAACCTATGGCCCTATCTAGCAGGATACACTGAAATCCACCGTGTGGAACTTGCTATCTGTGTGCCTGCCTTCTGGGTAGCCAGGAAAGCTGTTCATAAGTTGTCGTGCAGGGACATTCTGTTACAAAGCCACTGGAGCACGTCCCAGGGATGCTGCTTTCCATTGATCCTGCTGGCACACTGTGGAAGCCTGTCAGGCCAGCACCCTGCCCACGAAGTAACACACCTGCTCCACTGTAGGCTTCTCCAGAACCCTCTGGTGATAAGCTTCAGAGCTGAACTCCAGAGGAAAAATATATAAAGGACTCAGATCCATTTTCTCAGAGTCAGCCAAAAGAGTGATTTTGGAGCTAAGAGGCAACAAATTGATAAGTAGTATGACTATTGTCAAGAAATTTCCAGCCAGGGATGGTGCTGTCAACTTATAGTGGAACACTCTTGGGAGCCTGAGGCAGGAGGATCATAAGTTTGACATGGGAATGTAGCTTAGTACAATGGCCCTGGGGTCAATTCCCAGAACAGAACATGTAAGAAGGAAAGGGGGAAGAAGGGAGAGAGTGGGAACAGAGAGCAAAAAGAAAGAAAAAGAAGAAAGAAGGAAGGAAGGGAGAAAGAGAGGGAGAAGGAAGGAAGAAAGGAAGGATGGATAGAAAGAAAATTTCCATCAACAGTAGGATGCATGAATGAAATGCTACACAGCCACAAAAAAACGTGAACAACTGACACATACTCTACATATTAACCTGACAGACATGGTGCTGTAGAAGAATACAATACAGTTCCATTTCCACCAAGTCAGAACCAGGCAAGACATAGTGTGATGAAGAGCAGAGGTTTCCTCAGTGGAGGATTTTTACTCAGGACAGAGGGACCCTTCAAGACTACTGCATGCACTCTACCCTTGGTTTCAGTGGGGGATACAAGCATGTGCACACATGCAAAAATTCATTGAGCCACACAGCTAAAATTTGTGTGTTCTGACATCTATTTTTTTCAATCTTCTTAATTACACACTCTAAAAAGTTGATACCTTTTAAAGAATTGCACACGTTTATTTGGCCATAAGTTTGATTTCTTCACAATACATCTTGGGGGCCAGTGTGCCAAATGACAGGCTTAGGGAGTCAAAGCCTGGGGCGAGGGTGGGGGGAGGATTCTCCCTTCCTGGATGCTCCAAGAGAAGGGTTGCTCTGTACTTCTAGCTGGCCCAGAATGGAAGGCAGAACCCTAATGCCCTGCGTGTTCTGCATGAAGACCCTTATTATTTCATCAATGGTCAGATCAGCCAACGGTTTGTCAAACTGACTCCAATTCTCATCCTAAATGGGCTTCCAGGTGGGCAGCATGAACAGTTCACCCTCGTGTTCGCCCTCAGCTGCCCTGGCAGGATGGCAAGGAGTTTGGAATTAGCAGACTCTGCCCACAGCCTGGCTCAGTATCAACTTGGATCTTGCCACACATGTGCTGGTGGCTGGAATAAGTCTCCCTGGGAGTCTCCTGCTGGCTGCTCACATCCCCAGAGTTACCTGAGAAGTGAAAGTGCTGTGTAGGGGCAGTGACTTCCTCTTCCCTGGGACTCCATGGCTTGCTGGGGGAAGTAAGTTCTTCCTAAAGCCAGTTAAGGAACCTCAAGTCCCTCTAATCATATTCAAATTATGGGACTTTTTCTTTTATCCAGTATTTGTGGTTGAACCCTGAGCTACATGTCCAGCCTTTAATTTTTTTTTTTTTTAAACAAGGTGTCACTAAGTCACCAGTTTGCCTAGATTGGGCTCAAACTTGCAATCTTCCTGTCTCAGTCTCCCAGCATGCTGAGATTACAGATGTGCACCACCACACTTGGCTTGTAGGGCCTTTTCATACATTAGGTGAAGCCTTTGAGTTACTCTAAATCATAGTTTTACATGCATAAAGCGAAACATAGGCTCACAAAAAATTTTTTTGGTTTTAAAATTCAAACTCATGACCTTACACTTGCCAGGCAGGTGCTGTGCTGCTGAGCTGTAACCTCGGTAGAAATCAATTATTGAAATATATTGAACACGATATTTTCCAGAGTGCACCAGAATAACATGCGCACACCTCCATTACTGTGTGTAATGATGGTTGTTGGCTCTGGCTCTAGGAGGAGCAGCCTGAACATTGCAGGCAGCCAGAACTCTACCCATATCCAGGAATGTCCAACAGCAGCTGGAATGTGATGTGGGGACGCATGTGACAGAGTCATGGTTTCCATTGCTTTCCCTTTCTGGGCCTGCTAACTTGAGGCACCTCATCCTCCACAGAGCCACATGCTCCAGCCTAACCCAGACCATAGTTTTACTGGGGCTGGGGCCTTCGCCACATTACAGCAAAGCCATCAGGCTGGGCCCTCACCTGATACAGCAGGGGCCCTCAGGAAAGGGCGAGTGGGAGTCCTTCCCACAGGTGGAACACTCAGGATGATGAAGTCAGAGTCGGGCTCTTCTGTAAGCTAGGGGACGCTACAGTTGCTCACAGTCACCAGAAGGCAGGGAGGTGCTGGAACCACACTATCTCACCCAGGCTCAGAACACCCTCCTGCCCCCACCCCAATCTTGGTCTTGTGGTCTCCAGAGTTATGGCACAACCCATTCCTGTGGTTTCAACTGCTCAGCATGGGCTGCTTTGCTAGGGCAGCTCCAGGGCAGCAACACAGTGCCCATATTCACAGGGAAAGGACACACAGAGCTCAGTTAGATGCTGGTGAAAATAAGGGTGTTACTTTTTTCACCATTCCCTAGTAGTCAGACAGGTGGTTGGGGTCCTCTATAGCCAGTGGTGGACAGGATGGACATATTAGCATTCTCTGAGCTGAGTTATACTTCAGAACAAATGACAACACCCACTGAAGGTAGTCACTGTGGATATGCAAGGCTATGGCAACTCCAGTCACTAAGGGGTTTTGTTATTATCTAACTTGGCATTCTACCCTGGCTAATCCCAAGTAAGGGGCTGGGAGTCAGGGCTGAGGTGGAATGCAGTGGAAAAGATATTAATGTAAAATAAATATTTCTTAGTTTCAAAAATATAAATATTTCTCATTTAGCAAAGTCATTGGCCATCTCAGCTTTAACTTCACCTTTAGCCCCACACCTCCCGTGTGCTCTGCGTTCTGTGGCAGCTAAGGGCATCAGAGGCCTCCTGCACTCCGTGGGGACACTTCGGTTCCCACAAGCCAGTCGCTGATATCTGTACAGAGGTGCCTTGGCCACCTTGGTGACTAAGGAAAGTCAAATGTCCCCACCCAAGGGGATAATTTTTTCTTCTGCTGTCCCTGGGGTTTTGTGGCAGCTCCATGGTGTGTGTGGCAAAGCTCCCTTCACCCTACTCCTTCCAGGCAGCTGGGAAGCAGTAAGGACACTCTCTCTTATGGGGCCATGGGGCACCCTGCACCCATCTTGGGAAGGCAGCCAGCAAAGGCAGGACATCCCTGCTGGAAGGTATCAGTGTGGCCACTGCTGTCAACAAGGGGGTGTTCAGCCTCAGCTCTAGCTCTGGTTCACCCTAGAAAGCTTCCCTGACCGCCTCCTCAGGAGTGGGATGCAGGGGCCTGGGCTTCAGGCATAGAGGTGACAAGTCTGCCAGGGGCTCGTGGCTCTTGTGACTGGCAGGGCAATAATCATGACACTACTTGGCAAGGAGGCACCAGCAAGAGCTTGGACCTCTCTGAGTCCTCTACCAATCAGTCTCAAACCTGGCCTTTTGTGCCTGTCTCTGTGTGGCCAGACTTGGGAAGAATCCTGCTCAGTTATTGAGCCAGGACCCACCCACACCCTGGCTATCTGCTCAAACCCCTTGGTATCCAGGCTTCACAGCACCTCCCCCCCCATCTCAGTTATTCTTCTCTTGTTGCTGGGACAAATACTCTACACCCAAAATGAAGGGAGGAAAGGTTTATTTAGCTCACAGTTACTGAAGGCTTTAGTCCATTCTCAGCTGCCTTCAAGGCAGAGTGATATGTGGTAGAAGGCAAACAGTTCATGGTGGCAACAAGGAGCAGAGAGCAAAATGGAGGAGCAGCAGCAACAATGGTTACAGAGAAGAAATCTGTCTTCCTTAAACTGCACTCAGGCTATCTGTCCCCAGGCTGGGTGTAGTAGTCATGCCCATGATACCAGAAGTACTAAGATCCATAATTCCAACGATTAGATGTTAATCTCAAACTCTAAAAGTTCCTGCCCCATGACTACATGGGCTTTGTGTGGACAACTAGACACAAACCATAACACTCTCCCCACCCCACCCCCGTGTTCACCCAGCCATCCCTTCCCTGCTTGTGCGTTCTAGACCCCTCACACAAAAATAGAGCTCAGTTCTGTGCTGAAGTCCCTTTTCCCCTGTTGTAATAGGAAAACAAACAAATAATAATAATAATAACAACAACAACAACAACAACAAAACTACTACCAAATTTGTGTCCACCACCCCCCCAGAGAAAGAAGAGAATCACCCTGGGGACAGTCATGGTGAGCTTCCCCAAGGCAAATCAGAAGAGCCTCATGGGTTCCCAAGAACCTTGTGTGCAGAGGGAAAGCAAAGGAATGAGGGCAGAGCCCACAGGAGGGCTCCATGTGGCCTAGCAGAGTGCACATGTGGTTCGGACTTTGGCTGAGGACGTCAGAGGCCTGTAGTCCTTCCCAGGGGTATAGCGGCTGAGGGGTCTGGAGTATGAAGTGGCTGTCCCTGATGACCACCTGTGTAATATGACAGCACCAGCCAATGACTGAGAAAGAAAGGGCCGGAGAGAGATTTGTGTGTTCAGACCTGGGTGTCAGAATGGACAGACTCAGAAATGGGAAGCAGGAGGACCACCTCAGTCTGCTCTGACAGCCATGATAAAACACCATCACTTGCGGTTATGGAGGCTGATGTCTGAGACCAAGGTGTCACTGTGGGTAAGAGGGAGTGCCCTCTTCCTGGATTACTCTGTGTGTGTTTGAGTGTGTGTGTGTGTTTGAGTGTGTGTGTGTGTGTGTGTGTGTGTGTGTGTGTGTGTATCTCCCTGTTGAACCTGCACATGGGGGAGAGAGACAGAGACAGAAGAGACAGAGACAGAGGGAAGGGAGGGCAGGAGGGAGAGTTCTTGTTTCCTTTTCTTATTGGGTGGCAATCTTATGCTAAGGACCACAACTCTCATGATCTCATCTAAACCAGCCTCCCCCCAAAATACCATCACATCAGCTCAGGCTTCCACATGGGAACTCAAAGGGGACACAATTCAGCCTACAGCAAGGACCATCCCTAGCTCTTAGTGAGCACCCGAATAATCTATACACAGTCATGGCAAGTGGTCCTGGAGGTCTTTTCAGGGTTTTTTTCCACTATGCCGAGGACAGAGTGGTCTTCCCATTCCCAGAGGAAAGCACTGTTGTTTTTCAGACTGTCAGGTGCGTGCCCTGCAGGGAAGCTACATTTTACCTTCCAGAATCTTCTTCTCTCCTGGGCATGGAGAAGTTATTTTCCTCCAGTCTGGAAACTCGAATTCAGTAGGAGAGCAGTGAGAAAGCTATAATGAGCTAAAGCTCTGTCTTGTTACTCCACAATCTACCTCCCAATGAAGTTTTCTCTTTTTAATTAGAAAATTCTTTAATCTCATACTCTTAATTTTTTAAAAAAACACATAATTTTTTAAAGAACCTTCACTTGCAGGTTGTAATTCATGAGCAACCAATGGCACATTCACTATTTGAAACCTACTTTGTTTAAACCTTGAATATATTCTTTTCTGAACAACAGTTCAAATAATGCTGAACAATTTCATCCATGGTGTCAAAATATACAAAAATATGGCACCCATAAATCAAAGTGGTTGACATACATTGCATTTTTTAAGAAAATGGGGTTTGGATTACTTTAGCAAGCTATGAACCAAAGTCAGGTCTTTCTTCTTACCAAAAGGAACAAAAAATGAATGCATATTTGATAGGTTTTGTCCCTAATATGAATTTTTGAATAATTATGGTGGTCATCTAATATGGCAGAAGCCCTTAAAACAACAGCTTGTCTTCCCAGAGACCACCTCCCCACTTCATCTCCAGCCCAGCCCAGGGTGCAACTTCCTTTCACCTTTTCTACTGCCATGGGAAAGATCCCAATCAGCCCCGTGGGTATTTCTAAACATCCCCCTCAAGCCGGGCGTGGTGGCTCACGCCTGTAATCCCAGCACTCGGGAGGCTGAGGCAGGAGGATCGATGCGAGTTCGAGACCAGTCTGGGCTACAAAAGTGAGCTCAAGGCCAGCCTGAACTGCATAGCGAGACCTTGTCTCAAAAAGACAAAAAATAAATAAATAAATAAATAAATAAATAAATAAATAAAATAAATAAATAAAAAACATAAACATCCCCCTCAAACTCCACCCCTAACAAAGTCCATAAAAGCTGGGGCTTTCTTTACCTCAGGCCAGAGGATTCACCTGCCCCATCTGCCCTAGATCTCCATGTATTTGGAGTTAATAAAGGTTTCTTTTTATCTTTCCTGTCTGCTGACTGGGCTGCCAAAAAACCTATCAATATTATAGACAAAAAGTGGGGGGAGGGGCAACAGAATGGTATTTGTAGAATTACTGATTATTCTGTACAACTGTTAGAAAAATGTAACAATTCTGTAAAAGCTCTTTGATTGCCTAGGTCTGGTGAATGGTACCTTGAGCCACATAGAAAATGTCCTGAAAACAAAGCCAAAGATTTCTCCTAAAGGACATCTCCCCCACTGTTCAGGAAACTGTGATCCTAAAGGTAGAGTAATAGTGGAACCATAAAATCTACTTGACAATCGCTACTTGAGTGGGGTCCCTACAAAGGTTAGAATGGGGTGAGAAGCCAGTGCACAGCCACTGGCACAGAAAGCCAGGAGAGTGGTTGTTCTAGAACTATGAACTGTCCAAATTTTGGTTTGTGCTTATCACGGGGAACACAAGTGACAATATCTTTGTACTGCATGAAACCATCTCAACTCTCCCTGCCTTGAAATTTTGTTTCTTTTTTTTTTTTTTCCAATTTTTTTACTGTTTAAATTTAACAATGGTTATATTACATATTTTCATCATCAGATCAGTTTAGATTAATACATATAGGTATATAAGATTGATCAAACAAGTAAACATTAACCTTTCTAAATCCACATTACTTTTTTTTTTCTTTTCCCCCTTCTTTTCTTTGAAAGTTGACATATTGCATATTGTCCTCACAATCATTCTATAGAGTGCAGTGTGTGGGCATGACCCGCCTC
>PVJA010055235.1:0-11255 GCA_004027025.1 Myocastor coypus | reverse complement strand
GGAGGGAGGAAGGAAGGAAGGAAGGAAGGAAGGAAGGAAGGAAGGAAGGGAAAAAAAGGAAAATTTGTAACAATACATAGGGCTTGAATAGTACCATCAATAAACTGAACTTAAATGATATCCATGAATTACTGCCAGTCATGTGAGTGGAAGACAAATTACCAACTTCAAAAGTGAAAGAGACTGAGTGTGGTGGCACATGCCTGCAACTCCATCTCTTGGGAGGCCATAAACAGGTGGACCACTACAGTAGTGAGACCCTGAACCTAAAATACAAAAAAGAAAGAGGAGTCATCCTAGCAGTTCTACAAACATCAAAAGAATAAAGAAAGTTACAAATAAATTATATTTTAAAAAATGTCTAGTTAAATTCCTTAAAAGAAAAAATTGCCAAAAGACCTCAAGAAGAAGTTTGAGAAATAAGAATATACCTGTATCAAGTCAGGGAATTGGTGATTAAAAACCATTCTCAGAAAAACAAAATCCTGATAGGAGAAACCTTTACTGATGATTTTTAAAAATTAATGAATGATGCAAATTATTTGCAAACTTTTCAAGCAATGAAGTGGGGGAGAGGCACAGCTCATTTTATGAGCTAGTAAGAACCTGATACTGATACAAAAATACCAAAGGAAAGCAAACCAAAGTCCATGCAAGCTTTAGCAAAAATTATTAACACATTCTATTCATATGTGCATATGAGTATTATACACCTTGACCGAACAGGGTGTCAATGGCAATATGAGGTGGATTTTACATCTGCAAAGCAACTAAAGCAATATACTATATTAGAGAATAAAAATAAAAATGGTCATTTCAATAGGCACGGAAACAGACCCCCTATTACACCTAACTCTATTATAGACAGCTAAGTTAGCAGAAATATAGGCAGTCAGACAAGGACAGGCCCTCAAGGGAGTCAGTGAGGATGAGAACACATTGCACCTGTGGCTGGAGGTACAACTCTTAAGGTCAGGTCTCAAGGTAACAGCGACATGACCAGCCCTACGTGCCTCTCCAAAGTACAAGCAATATACTATAAGTGATATCACCTTGTCCAAGAACTTTAGTGACATCACTCACTCAAGAGGGTGACCAGAACCTCTTGATGAATCCCTTCCAGAAAAGAAACTGTTCATTCCCTATGCACTTATTACAGGACTTGCTTCTGCATTAGATCAACATAACCTAAGCAGCTGTGGGTGTAATCTTATTTGTTGATTGTAGGAGGCCCCTCCTGGTCCTCCTCTCAGTCCAAGAAGTCTATATTTATAATCCCAAAAATACATTATTGCACTCTCACCAAGTTAACTCCAATCTGCCACTCCCAGTGCAACCCACAATGAAAATAAAGACACTAAAATATATTTATAATTATGGAGAGCTAAGGGGCCCTAAGTCCAGTCACAAAGATGACTTTCCAGAGCAAAGAGGCTGACCCAGAGCCGCATCCAGATTTTATTCAGTCGTGAAAGAGGAGTGGCTTGAGGATGATTGACTGAGAATTCTGAGACGTAGGTGAGGACTGCGAGGTAAGCTAGGTAGGTGGCCTGCATTTACCTAATTCATATACAGAGAGAAGGATATGCAGAAAAAGTAGTTTGCATTATACCCTTGAGATAGTATCTAATGTTTTGGGATCCAGTGCTTCAGCTCCTATGTGTAATCTTTCAAGCCCCAGGAAGTCATGGCCTCTATCTCACTGGAACCAACAGCATGGAGCACTGGCTCTTCATCTTATCTCAACTGGGATCACATTAAAGAGCAGCAGGTATAGGTTAACAGGGAAATTTGCATGCCATCTTCAAAGACTACCACCAGCACCTCAGCTAGACCAATGTGCATTGCTTAAGGCCAATTGAAAGGATAAAGAGAAGTCCTAGCCAGCTCTGTACACATCAATGCAAGGAAACAGGGTCAGGCTCAGGAAAAATGGAGACCATCACTCCTCTTTTAAGGAGAGCTGCACAGGTGATCCTCCTCAGTTCGTCATAGTTTTGTCCCACATTATAAACACCTTCTGATTTTGCATCCACCTCATGATTTTGCTCTATAATACTTCCTCTGGAAAGTGATGTCCACAGCAATCCGCTTTTGGATCCCCTCCTGTCTCTCAATAAAGTTTTCTTAATCTTAATCTCTGTTACTCCTTAGAATTCATTCTTTAACTTTGGGAAACACAAACTCAGAGTATCTGACATCTAGCAGATTGGAAGTTATAAAATCCCCCTATGTCATTTACAGTTCCTATAGCAACATGATAAAATTCTAGAAGACACAGATATAGTTTTTGGGGGCCAGCAAGATAGCTCAGCAGACCAAGCACCTGCTTAGGCAAGTGCAGGGACAGGGGTTTGATCCCCAGTAGTGCACGCCACACTAACCCCACCCCCAGGTGTGCTGAGCCAGCAACCAAGTCTGGGCGTGATGGCCCACACCTGTGCCTTGGGGAGACTGAAAACAGGAGAAACACTACGAGTCCGAGATGCATAGTGAATCCCTGTACCAAATACATAAAATTAAATTTTAAAAAATGAAAAAGAAAAAAGGAAAGCAAATAGCTTTTTTTGTTGTTTGCCCTGGAGAAAAGAGCAATGAAGGGCAACACTTTACATTATATAAAATGTAAAAACTGTGAAGAATAAAAGAAAAAATTAAGCATACTTCATCATAACTTTTGCTCAGAGCCAGCCTAATAGCTCAGTGAACTAAAGTGCCTGCTTAGGCAGAGCGCAGCAGCGAGGGTTCCATCCCTGGTGTGCCATGTTAGCCCTACCTGCAGATCACACTGAGATGGTGATTGAGACTAGGAGTGGAGGTGTGCGCTTGTAATTCCAGCGCTTGGGAGGCTGAAAACAGGAGGATCACTACAAGTCCTGTCTAGTAGTGAGACCCTGTAGACCCTGTCCTAAATGTACACACACCCAGAAACGTTTGCTAAGGGAAGGGCTACAACTCAGCAGTAAAGCACTTAACTGCTATGCCTGAGGCCTTGGGTTTAATCCCTAGCACCACAAAAACATTTAATCACCTACAGACACTTGAGGAAGACACAGATTGGTATGAAATAGTTACAAATTATATATCTGAGTAATATCACTTGTAACCAGAGTACATAAAAAAAGACAACTCAAGAAAAATGTATACGTGGTTTGGACAAACACCACATACACACACACACCTCATACCACACCACACCATACCACATACTCACACTATATACATAACCATTAATAGCCAAAAGGCACATGAATAAATTCAAAGCATCACTGGTCATTCAGGAAATGAAGGAAATTCAGTTTTAAAACACAGCAAGCTACCACTATCTATCCAGCAGAATAGCTGACATGATAGATTGACAACGCCAAATATTGATTTTTTTTAAACGTGGAGCAACAGAAACTTTCATAAATTGCAACATTTGGTAGTTTATTCAAATGTTAAACATCCATATACCATGTGGGGCAGTAATTTTACTCATTTGCTCAGGAAAAACTAAAATATTCAAATATGCAAATACTTTCACACAGATGTTTGTAGCCAAATTATTCCTTCTTGGTAAAAAGTGGAAACAACCAAACTGATGAATGGATAAACAAATGTGAGACCATCGTGCAGTGGAATACTCATAAGCAATAAAAAGAAAGATTGCTACAATAACAAAGCATCAAGTCTCAACAGTGTTATCCTAGCTGCCAGAAACCAAAGAAAAAGAGATGCATACTAGGTGATGCCAGTCATTTCATAGTATTTGAAAAGTAACATTATAGCCAAAAAGGCCAGTGATAAAACAGATTCCACAGTTTGTACGGAGGCCTAACGTTTGAGAGCAAAGAAATTTGGACAACTGATACATTTTAAACCTTTACTATGGTGCTAGTTGTGTAGGGCTTTATCTATTTATCAAAAGTTGCTGATTTTATTTTGAAAACATGTGTTTTGCAATACTTAACTCATACTTCAATAAAGTTTTTAAAATATGAATTGTGCTTTATTGTCTTCTCTGTAGGCCATGCGCCCTAAAAGCCAAATAATTAGTGTATATTACCATATTTTAAAATAGAAGAATTGGTATTTTGATGAGAAAGGATCACACAGAATAAATTTTATATTATGTGGAAGCATACACACACTCAGAAATAAAAATATTTGATTGAAGTACTATGTATCGATTTCGTTGAAATCCATCTTCTGAAGACACAACAAAATTTAGAGCATCCTGGAAGAGGGGTCATGCTCACAGGGACCCTCACGGCAAGACCCAGGTGTGGGACATGAAGTACAAGATAAAAGGAGTGGGGCTAGGAGCAGCTAAAATCAAGGCATTAGCTGGGCGTGGTGGCGCACGCCTGTAATCCCAGCACTCGGGAGGCTGAGGCAGGAGGATCGGTGCGAGTTCAAGACCAGCCTGGGCTACAAAAGTGAGCTCAAGGCCAGTCTGAACTGCATAGTGAGACCCTGTCTCAAAAAGACAAAAAAAAAAAATAAAAATAAAAATAAAAATAAAAAATAAATAAAATAAAATAAAATCAAGGCATTATTGGTATCCCAGGAAAAAAAATTGAGAAGACACAGAGAAAATGAAGGGGAAACTAGAACATTGATCACAGGGATATAAATCACCCTGAAATTGATTTTGATTCTGGTTCCCTAAGTGAGATTGAAAGAACACACTTCCAAGGGAGTGAATGAATGGATGGAAGGAACAGTGCAACTCTTATAAAACCCACACACAAGAAATGGCTCCAGGACATTTGAAATGAAAATATGCAAAGGAAAGATGTTCTGGTGCTTGAAACCAAAAAGGTCAGATATTATGCAGGAATATTCTAATATTAGTCTCCAGGCAAAATTCTATTTTCAAATCTCATTACCAAAGACTCCACAGTACATCTACTTTCTGTTATTCCGAATCATCTTTGTGAATATTTTATTCCCAGTTAACAAGTCCTGGGAGAAAAAGCGAAGACCTCCATATTGTAATCGTGAAATTGATATGAATTAAAAAGTAGGAGAAAAAAGTCAGAAGGAGTTATTCACTGTTTAGGAGATTCTAAGTACCTTCCTATCTTTTCTTAGTCAAAATGCTTCTGATTTTTATGTATGTTGGAAGATTAAATGAGTTTCCTAAAAGCTGCCTGAGAGTTAGAAGTCAATATTTTCTTTTTCTTTTATTGGTATATATTTGTAATACATGATATTAATTTAGGGGAGTTGGTATATACATACTATTGATTGATATTATTGATCTAGTTAACAATCTATTTACGCAATCTGCTAAATAGTTAAATCTAAAAAAATATAAACTTGGGAAGTCCTTTCAAATTTGTATTAAGAGGGCTGGGGATATAGCTCAGCTGCACAAGTTCCTGTCATACACAAGGTCCCAAGTTTGCTCCCCAGTACCACACACACAAAAAAAAAAATGTATTAAGATAAATTGTCTGGCAGCTAGATGACAAAAAAAGAAAGTTGGCAGTGACTTTGTGACTCCACATTTCTGTAAGATGAAGAAAGGTCAAATATGAATTATATTCCCCAAAGCAAGCTATCAGAATTTTCCCCTCCTAAGGACACAGCGACATATTGTTATTTTACAGAGCAATGAATGTATTATCCATTCTTCTTCTGCATCATCAACAACATTAAAAATCCATTCAGTAAATACTATATTATATTTAAATTATTTTATTTAGTCTAATACATGTCATTTACATTCCTTGGGTAGAAGCCGTACATGTACATAACACATTTTAATTCCTTCTTTCATCCTCTTTATCTCCTTCCCCTCCATTTTCCTCCCTCCATCCGTCTCTTGATCTTCTTCCTATGGAGAAATATCTCTCTCCTTACTTCCTATTGTCTATCTTTCCTTTAGCTCTTTATTTATGATTTTAGTTTCTCATGTAAGAGGAATCATATGGTAGCTGCTCTTAAAGGTCCTAAAGCACACTAATTTCCCACAAATTGCTCATGGTTGTCTTTATTCATGATAGAATAGCACTCCATTGTGCATAGATAGCACATTTTCTTTATCCATTTATCTGTTAATGGATATACATGCCGCTTCCCAGATTTAGCAACATTCAGAAGAAACTGCTCAAAAGGAAAGAACGACTGGAATGGAGAAAAGGAGAAAAGGAGAAAGAGAAAATTGTGTGTGTGTGTGTGTGTGTGTGTGTGTGTGTGTGTAATTATACTACTAATTTCTATTAATTCACTGAATGGAAAAGTTAGTGCTTATATTGTTTCATCAATCTTTCATGCCTACATCTGATAATCTGAGCAACTGCTTTGAAGATAACAATATGCAGTATGATAACCATTGTTGATATCTTGTCATCTTACTTTGAAATTCTGCATCATTTTATTGTTTTTTATTATCTTTAAAGAAATATTTAGCTATTATGAACTGTACTGCTGCACACATGGATATGCATATGAGTGTTATATGGTGTCTTTAGGGAAGCTCTCTAACAGGAGGATAGCTGGATCAAATGGAATTTCTAATTTCTCAATACTGATTTCCATAGAGGTTGTACTAGTGGACATTGCCACAGACATAGCAGAAAGTCCTCTTTTCCCCCTGCAGCCTGGGCATCCTTTATTATTATTTGCTTTCAGGTTGGTGGTTATTCTTCCTAGCATAAGGAGATCTCACTATTGTTCTAATTTGTGTTTCTGAAATGGCCAGAGATGTTTAGCATAGGTGTAAGTGAGGACTTTTCTAAAAATAACTCAATTGCACAGAAAATAGTACCAAGAATCAACAACAATTTGAAAAGCTTCTGCACAACAAAATAAACAATCAATGGAGTTAAAAGAAAACTTACAGAATGGGGAAATTTTTTCCCAGCCATTCTTCAGACTGATTACTGATATTTAGAACATATGAAGAACTAAAAAAAAAATATACACCCCAAAATAAAAGAACAAAACAAAAAAAGACAAGTGAAATAGACATTTCACAGAAAGACAAGTACAAATAGTAAATAATGCATTCTACAAATATGTTTTGCATGCATACTAAACACCAAGGTGCCAGTGAATCAAGACTTTCATTATGCCTTAAAAGCATTCACAAATAGTCCTGTCACTGGGAAGCTGAGCCCAGATACTTCAAGGAGCTGGCTTCCACTTCTTGGTCCTTTATGTTTTTGATGAAAGAATTCAGACAAGACATGTAGCAGTTATGCAGAAGTATAGGTATGGTTTGTTGTAAAACAAAGATGCAGAGAGAAGACACTTGCAAGTGAAAAGGGAGACAATGCCTCAAGAATAGGCAGCTGCTCTGAGTGGGAGTTTGAAGGTTCTTTACACATAGGAGTCAGTCCTGTGCTTCAAGAAATCATGGCCATTTTCATCTATATAACCCTATCGATATTTTTCTTGGAGTTTACTGAGGAATGGTGATATCTCAGTGTTGCAAAATATTTTTCCCATTCTTTTCAGGTGTTCAGTGTTTCTTCTGGATGCTTAATCATGTAAGAATCTTAACAAATGTTCTAATGTTAATCAGGTGTCAGCCCAAGATGAGTGAATATTTCCCTTTATTCACTGATGTATAGGACATAGCAACCAAGATTATTGTATGTCATGCTTTGGAAATAGATGATCCTGTCTCCCCCTGGGTGTAAGACTTAACAGATTATAAATGCATTATACCAGGGGTTCTCAACCTGTCGGATGCGACCCCCAGCGGAGGTCGAACAACCAAAACACAGGGGTCACCTAAAACCATTCCAAATCATAACTGTAGGAAAATTACAGTTTTGAAGTAGCCACCAAAATCATTTTTTGGTTTGGGGGTCACTGCAACATGAGGATATGTATTGCGGGGTCATGGCATTAGAAAGGTTGAGAACCGCTGCATTATACAATGTGATGATTGCTACTTCACTTAAAGGTATATAGTAAAGCATGCTGTTTTGGACTTTCTTTGCTCCTCAGGCCCACTAATATGTGCCTCCCTACTAAACAGAGCTTGTTTCAACTAAACTTTCAAAGTCACCTGAAAAACTTTTTGTGAGAACTATTTCAAATGAAGCCATATGTGTTAAAACATACACACACACACACACACACACACACACACACACACACACACACGCACACACACACACACACACACACATATCCCAAGGATGAAAATGTAAGTACATTTTATTTACAGTTATAAAACGTTTCACTTTTATTAGAATATTTAATAGGAAAAATGAGTTCTCTGCTCGGTTCGAGTAAAGGGCCATGGCTTATTTGACAGGTAAGTAAGAATACAGAATTGAACAAAGATCTGGCAATGCAAGGTTATTAGTGACTATGACAAAAGAAATTGCAGTGGAGGGGTGGCAATAAGAGCCTGATCAGAATGGAATGAAGGATATAAGGAAGTTAGGCTCTTCATTTAAACAGCCCCTTAAGGTGTGTTTTTTGTAAAGGACAGCAGAGAATCAAGTTAATAATTGAAAAAATGAACAGAATGATTTTTTAAATATTAAGAAATAGCATTTTAAGCTAACAGACTACCAGACAGGAATAAATTGATGATACAAAACAGAGAAATTAAAAGAATGAGAGGTAAGTAATAACTACTAAAATCCAACACTCCAGAAAGTAATTTGGTTTGATGTAGGACAGAAAATTCTCCTGTCATAGCATGTGGGCTGTGGAATAATATCCCAACTTTGCACAATATTGTGCTATTTCACTTTGGGGTAGTGTTTTTATTTTTGTAAGAAATGATACCCAGTTGGTTCTAAAGAAGTTGTCGCATATGTTTGGAAATCACACATTATATACACACCTGAAGTCTGTGTCTGGATCACCTTCAACATCCACATAAAATGATCCTTGGGTAATCAGCCAACCTGTCAAAAAGGAGTCCTTCAAATTGATTGCTTCCAGAAACTATAAAAAAGATGTCACACACAACTTATAGTTCCCTAGGCAGTTATCAGAGGTGAGTTAAAATTTGATGCAATGCTTCAAGCTTTGAGAAGATATCTCATTTTGTAAAATTGGGAAAAAATGCCACTGAAAATATAAAACTGATTTCAGGATTAACACAGTCTTGAGAAAGGTTTTAATTTTTATTTTGAAAAATCTTGAATATCTTAGGTATACTGTAAATGCCATAGAAATCCTCACTATAAGTTCATTTAAAGGTTATTTTTTAGTGTCCAATTCTATGTATTTTCTGATATATATATATATATATATATATCACTACTATTGTTTAGAATAAATAAAAGACTTTCATACTATTTCTAGAATGGTCCATTCCCTCTTTTCATTACACTGTTGTGTTTAAAGAGGCTAAAAGATTTTAACAGTCTGAAATGACATGATTGGAAAATTACCAAATGCTAAAAAGAAATCTTAACAAAAATCTGAAGAAAAATTAAATTTTAAAATCAATTTCTGTTACATTGCTTTGAAGTTCTAGTCTGAAATTTTACTGGGGAGTCCAACTCTTAATAGCTTAAATAGTTGACAGTAATTATATGCTCTGCTTTAATGTCTATAAATTACAGACCTGCACAACCATACTCAGACTTGGTTGAAAGCTCAGTGTGCCCCAAAGGCCGGGCTGGCGCAGCATGTGGGAAGGGGATAGAATCCTGGTCCTGTGCTTGCCAAAGCAGGTGCTTAGTCTGTGGAGCTATCATGCCAGCCTGAAGAATTTTTCCAAATGTAGTCATTTCAAATGTTCTTACCATGCTCCCACTTGTGCAGCATGCTGTATTAGTTATCTCACACTGTCATGATGAAATATCATAGACTCAGTAGCTTTATACACTAGGAATGTATTTCTCATCTTCCAGTGGTTGAGAAAGCTAAGATTAACTTGCCAGCAGATGTACTTCCCTTGTGAAGGTTCCCTTCCGGCCTTGTACAAGGTCAGCTGCGAGCTGTTTTCACTGCTGGAGAAGGAAATCTCTGCACTCTCATTCTCTGGTAATGACACTAATCCTATCTTAGGAGCTGTACCTTGATGGTGTCATCAAACTTTAAGGACCTTGCAAAGTTCTCACTGTCAAATAAATACCATCATATTGGGACTTAGTTATACCAATTTCGAAGGAATACGACTTTTAGCCCATAACTCTCATCTTTTCATCCAATGAAACAGAACTATATCACGTATCAGTTATATGTTGGATATCAACTACACTTTGCTACAACCCTTTATACTGGGCACATTTCTCTACATTTCTGTCAGATGACAAACCAAGCGCTTTGTGTGTGGACTCATTCCTAAGTAAAGAATAAAGCTTACTCTTAAAAGAAGAAAAGCATAGCAATCACTGCTCTTGTAGCTGGATCATTTAATCTAAGGTCGGCTGCTATAGGAATGCTTTTATCTAAGTGCTATAATTACATAAGGCCTCAAAAAGTCAACAAGTTGAAAGGATTATCTGTCCCCCTATTCCATTTAGCATTAAGATTGGTAGTAAATAAAGCAAGTAAATAAATATTTATCAGTGCATGTTGGTTTTACTTTTCTATTTTCACTAAGCAGAAAGGAAAAGATTTCTTCAAGATAAAAATATAAGACTTGGTCCAAGATCTTAACAAATAAATTTTCTTCCACCAGTGGCTGACTTTTCTTGCCATCAGTTAAAGAAGAGATGTTCCTTATCCTGGGAGATCTATAACACAATTCTATTTTCCATAGGTCCCACATCTTCAGATTAAACAAAAGTGAAGGAAAATAGATTTTAAATATTAATCACTCCATTCAATATCCAAGCAGAACAAATAACTGACAGGCAATTTCCAGCTTGTACACATAGTTTTTGAAGAGGCTCACAAGCAGCAAATCAACAGGGATTGTGTCTCCGTGATATGCATTGTGATATTCACTATATTCACTTGAGATTGTGCAGTCAAACAATAGCATGCATGTTCTATCTTGATAATTAAAACATCTGCGACTTCGTATGCAAAACACTCCCAAACATCCAGACATACAGCATCATATGTGAAAGGGCAGGGATGAACAAGCCAATAAGGCTGAGAAATTAGATTAGATTAGATTAGATTAGATTAGATTAGATTAGATTAGATTATGTTGAAACAAATGCATCAATTGAACCTAAAGTTATTTCCACAAGTGATCACACCAAATCACATCTCTATTCATCCTCCTGTCACACTCTAGGTTGACAAATTAGCTTTGGAAGTTTTTTTTTTTTTTTTTTTTTTTTTTTTTTTTTTTTTTTTTTTTTTTTTTTTTTTTTTTTTTTTTTTTT